>WOVY01006994.1:0-31398 GCA_013436015.1 Rhipicephalus annulatus
AAACCTGCAAGATGAAAATTTTTATATCTGGTGTGAGCCAAGTTTCTTGGAGAATTATAATATTAAGATTAAAATTATTGCAAAAGTAATGTAAGTCGGTTGAGGCTAAGAATATAGAACGGCAGTTCCACTGTAGTACCCTCAACTGACCTATGGGTGTTGAGCGCACCACAGAGGCGCATGTCGCGCCCTTGTTAGCATCTTCACGCGAAATAGCTGATTCATCTCGTTTAGATTTGGACTTGAGATCGGTGAAGCTAGGGAATCTGGTACGTTATTAGTTCGTATATCGAGTTCCATATCTGTAGCAGTACTTGTGCTCGGGCTGAGGCGAATGTCGGTCCAAGTGCACCTGTGTTCGTGACTGCTTAACCTGCCTGCAGATGCAGAAAGTTCGTCCAACACTACAATGCGTAGCTGTGTGGCATCGCTGGTATATGTCTAATACTGCCAGGTTCTGTACTAGTCTGTACTGTTTGGTCCAATCTGGCCTTGAAAGAATTGGCACCAAACAGTCGGAAAGGTTAGATATGAGTTTATCATTGCCTTACTCACTGCCTTTTCCACAGCAGTTTCAATAGCCTGCGATAGGTTTGAGTCCATACCCTGGAAGTGCAGTGCGCTGTAATACCAGAGTATCGAAAAGCTCTGTCTCTACTATGTCAATGGCTTCCCTCCGAGAACAGCGGCGGCGGTCAATAACTTCTAGGATTTGAACCTCCCGGGAACGAGCGGAACAGTCAGAGTTGTCGGCGCAGTGACTACCCCCACAGAGACAACACTTTTCCACTGTTGCCGTACACTTGCTTGAAGGATGGCTCTCTCCGCAGGTGCTACAAACGAACGTTAGATTTACATGCTCCCGCACTGTGGCCGAATCTCCAGCAGTTCTTGCATTGAATCGGACGAGAAGCGAGGGGTTCTACTCGGAAGATCAGTGGCCATAATTTTATTTCTGACGGGCATTTTGTGCCCACAAATGTCGCGATGAGAGATTCAGTTGGTATCCTCTCGTTTCGACTAGGCGATTACTCCGGTAAATTGAAATTACTCCTGCTCCAGAGAGCCTGTCTAGGGTCTCAGCTGGACTCAGCTTGGAGTCGACTCCCCGTACAAGGCCTTTGGTACATGCAAGGTGAGGCGGAATAAAAGCACTCACCGGGGTAGCAGCAAATAAGGTGCATTTGAGAAGATCCTGCACGCAGGTCTGATCCGGCGACCTACACACGATACCTCCTCGCCCAAATGGGCGCACATCTGTGATAGTCTGGAAATGGTTTGAAGTCGTCTTAAGTTCCTTTTGAACCGCCTGGGGGTTCGTAAGTCTGATGAAGCCTCCATTTGTAGGTACCAGTGCCACGGGAATGCTGTCGATACCACTGCGGAAAAAGGAGTCTAACGGTATTTCGTTAGAAGGCAGGGATGCTGACCAGGCGGATCGCGCCTGGCCAGGAGAAGTAGTTGACATGAGCACTAGGGATATGGTTAGACTCAGAAACAGATAAACTATAGAATCGGACTCTAAGACAGAAAGTTAAAACCACTCAATCCTCAGCCAAGAACACCCCAGCAGGTTGAGCACGGGCAAGCCCAGCAGAGACCGCCAGACAGAACCAAGCCACTTCCATATATGCTAATATATATATGCTAATATATATGCTAATATATGGCAAGAAATAGCAGGGCGCGAGAAATGCGGGGAAGAACCGAAGCACGCCAAGGACGCTTCATGGTGGTATATCTAGGCAGTTTGGGGTACTGAATCCACCTCTTGAGGAATGGTATATTTTTTGTGTACACATATACACGCTTTATTGACAGAAGCTGAGCAGAGCGGGTCAGGGAACAAATGGGGTTAAGGATATCATAGTTAAAATCAAGAAGACGAAATGGACGTGGGACATGCACGTATAGCGCGTAGGCAGGATAACATCTGATCATTGAGGGTGAATAACTGTGTTCCAAAAGAAGGCAAGCGCGTGAGGGTGGCACAGAAAAATAATGTGGGCAGAGGAGATTATAAGTCAGGAAGCAAACGACTGGATTCATTGGCATGCACAACTTGGGACAGGCCTTTGCCCTGCAGTGGGTGATTCAGGCTGACGATGCTCGTTACGTTCGCCTGTAATTCATCACTCCACGATGCCGTTGGTTTTTCACCTTTCTCTCTCGTGTTTGGCCGTGATCCAACTTTACCGTTTCACACCGTCTTTCCGAAAGCCGTCGACTCGACGACCGAATACGGCCGCGATGCTATCACCAGAGGTCGAAAAGCACTAGAAAATGGCCGTCAGTGCCTCTTAGCATCGCAAGATCAGCAGCGGCAGCGTTACAACTCCCATCATCGCCAAGTTTCCTTTACTCCGGGTTCTCTTGTGCTATTGCGAACTCCGACCAGGCGCGTTGGACTTTTTGAAAAACTGCTTTCCCGCTACTCGGGACCCTACCGCGTATTGCGCCAGGTGACAGATGTGACCTACGAGATAGGCCCGCTCGAGTCTTCCTCTTCCCCTTCACTGTCTACAGACATTCTTCATGTATCTTGCCTTAAGCATTCCCACTCGGCAACATCTTAGAAAGCACCGAGACGGTGCTTCAGCACCTGGGGGTTATGTTATAGGACAATGTCCCACAAAACCGGTACAATAGGTGTGGAGAAAGACATGATTTTAGTGTAGAGCACAGCACTCGTTCTTCTCGTTCTTCATCTTGGCTTGCGCGTTGGCGCTGTGTAAATATATATTCAAGAGCCTAGTTTCGCGTATACCTTCACGTAACAATATATATATATATATATATATATATATATTGTTATGGCGTTTATTAGCAGGCACACAGCGAGTATACACAATGGCGACAGTAACGGCCAAGCACGGACTCTCGGCGCGAGCGGCGTCCTTCTCGAGTAGACCCACTAGAGAACACTTGAGAGTTTGACCCAATTCAGTGTTCGGCGGCTTCTCTACAATTACCCCGGGGTCGAAGAGGGAGCCGCCTGGTGACCTAACCGCTTGTCACTACGAGCGGGTGTTAGTAAGCCTTCAGGCGCTCCACGTTGACTGTGTCGCGCCCGCGACGGCGCATGTCCGAAGATTGTTCAATTGGCTCGACAAGATAGTTGACTGGAGATGTGCGCTCCATCACACTGTAGGGACCTTCATATTTCGGGAGTAGTTTGGAAGAAAAGCCAGCTACAGAGGTCGGGATTGAGAGCCATACAAGGGAACCAGGAAGGAACGTGGGTACCGAAGTGGCGGAGCCATCACGAATACTCTTCTGCTGCTCTTGCTCATGTGTCGTAAATGTTTTGGCCAGCTCGCGACACTCTTCAGCAAGCCTGGCTGTCTCGGAAATAGGTGCACACTCAGATGGATCCGGCGTGTACGGGAGTATCGTGTCGATGGTGTGTTACGGGTGCCTTCCGTACAGCAAGAAGAAATGTGAAAAACCAGTCCTGCTCTGAGGGGCGGTGTTGTAGGCGTAGGTGACGAAGGACAGTATAGTATCCCAATCCGTTTGGTTGGCGGCGACGTACATCGAAAGCATGTTGCCGAGGGTGCGGTTAAAGCGTTCGGTCAGACCATTCGTCTGCGGGTGGTAAGCAGTTGTTTTGGCGGTGGACAGAATGGCACTCCGTGAGAATGGCTTCAACGACTTCTGACAAGAAGACATGGCCTCGATCGCTGAGAAGCTCCTGAGGTGGACCGTGGCGCAGTATGAATTGATGCAGTAGGAAGGACGCAACATCACGCGCAGTAGCCGCAGGGATAGCGGCGGTTTCGGCGTATCGCGTTAAATGATCTACGGCGACGATGGCCCAGCGGTTACCAGACGACGTCAGAGGAAGTGGTCCATACAAATCGATACCTATGCGCTCAAACGGACGCTCAGGGCAAGGTAACGGTTGCAAACTGGCTGGCGACATGTGTGCTGACGGTTTGTGGCGTTGGCAAGCGAGGCAGGAGCGAACGAACTGTTGCACGTAGCGGTACATCCCGCGCCAGAAGTAGCGTTGTCAAATGCGATGGTAGGTTTTGAATGCCCCAGAGTGCGCGTTGCGGATCAGAATGGAAGGATTCACATATCTCTGACCACAGACTGCGGGGTATCACGAGTAACCACTGCCGGCCATCGGCGACGTAATTGCAACGGTGTAGAAGGCCATCATGGATGGCGAAATGGCGAGCTTGACGACGCAAGGCACGCGTGGATGGCGTTGCGGATGGATCAGAGAGCAAGTCGATGAGCGGGCCGATCCAATTATCCTTTCGCTGTTCGGTAGCGATGATGTCAACATCAATGGCAGAAACAGCAGCCGAGGTACTGAGCAGAGCACATCACCTTCAGGCAGAGGGGAGCGCGAGAGGGCGTCGGCGTCAGCATGCTGGCGTCCGTTGCGGTACAGCACGCGGATGTCGTAGTCTTGTAAGCGAAGAGCCCAACGGGCGAGACGGCCTGAGGGATCCTTCATTGATGAAAGCCAGCATAGTGCATGATGGTCGGTGACGACATCGAATTGGCGACCATACAAATAAGGTCGAAACTTTGTAAGGGCCCAGACGATCGCCAGGCACTCTTTCTCCGTGACGATGTAGTTTGTCTTGGCTCTCGTGAGCGTACGGCTTGCATATGCTACGACATATTCAGGGAATCCGGGTTTGCGCTGCGCCAGGACAGCGCCGAGGCCTACACCGCTGGCGTCTGTGTGCACCTCCGTCGGGGCCGTAGGGTCGTAGTGGCGTAAAATGGGAGGAGACGTCAGAATTGCGGAGCTTCGCGAACGCGTCGTCGCACTCAGACGACCACGAATTGAGGGGCCCGTTACTTCCAAGGAGCTTCGTCAGCGGTGATATAACCGTAGCAAAGTTTCATTTGAAGCGTCGGAAGTATGAGCACAGGCCCACGAAACTGCGCAGTTCTTTGACGCACGCAGGTTTGGGGAATTCAGCCACGGCCCGAAGCTTGGCTGGGTCAGGAAGAATGCCATTCTTAGACACGACGTACCCTAGGATGGTGAGTTGCCGTGCTGCAAGCGGCACTTCTTCAGATTTAGTTGCAAGCTGGCATTGCTCACACGTGGGAAAACTTCTTTCAGACGTTGGATATGCGTGGAGAAATCTGGGGCGAACACAACAACGTCATCGAGGTAACGCAAGCACATGTGCCATTTCAAGTTGCGCAGAACGGTGTCCATCATGCGCTCAAACGTCGCAGGTGCATTACATAGACCAAACGGCATGACGTAGAATTCGTACAAGCCGTCGGGTGTGATGAACGCAGTGTTCGGTTGGGCGTCATCAGCCATGGGTACTTGCCAGTACCCCGAGCACAGATCGAGAGAAAGCAATTGGGCTCCGTGAAGGCTGTCAATTGCGTCATCGATGCGCGGCAGTGGGTAAACATCCTTGCGAGTGATCTTATTGAGCCGTCTGTAGTCCACACAGAACCGCACAGAACCATCTTTCTTCGCAACAACAACAACAGGAGACGCCCATGCACTGTTCGAGGGCCGAATAACGTCGCGTCTGAGCATATCATCAACCTGCTCATTAATTTCCTGACGTTCAGCAGGCGACATGTGGTAGGGACGTTGCCGTAATGATGGATGAGCACTATTGTCGATACGATGTGTAACAGCGGACGCGCGACCGAGAGAACCTCGCCCGATATCGAAAGAAGAATGATATTCTCGCAGCAGGTCCAGAAGCTGGGAACGCTGTACCGAGGTAAGATTGTCATCAATGTAGGGGCCAAATACATCCGGAGATGATGAATCATAAGTGTAAATAGCACTGACGGTACGCGAATTGGGACAACGCGAGTCATCAGGTACGTCCAACACTTTTGCGTTATCCACTGGTTCCCCTCTGCCGAGACATTCCCCTCGAACCAAGGTAACAGTGTACGGGGATGGGTTGGTCACAAAAATAGCGGCGTTGCTCTGAGTGATTTGCACGCTCACGAAAGGTACTAGCAACCCTTTCCTTCGGCAAGCACGGTCGGATCGCGAAACGAGTGCAATTGTGTCGGAGAGTCCAGCGCAGTAGACAGATACACCAATCGCCGAGCTTGGAGGCACTATGGTATCGTCTTTCACGAGAATCTTGCTCAGTTTCGAAGGACTGTCTTCCGGCGTCAAATGTGAGAAGGATGAGAGTTTAATTTCGGCAGCGGCACAATGGATGACGGCGTCGTTGCGGGAGAGAAAATCCCACCCCAGGATGACGTCATGGGAGTATGAAGGAATGATGATGAATTGGCCGACATACAGAACGTCCAGAACGACAACGCGAGCTGGGCACTCTGCTGAAGGATGGATACGATGCGAACCGGCAGTACGAAGGGACAACCCAAAAATCGGCGTCGTCACTTTTCGAAGCAAGCGGCAAAAGTTTTCGTCCATAACAGATACTGCAGCTCCAGTGTCAATAAGAGCAGATGCATGAACACCGTCCACAAGCACGTCTATGACATTAGATGGGTGGCTCTGAGGGCTTTCACATCGCAATAGCATCGCAGTTCTTGCCTCGGGGACTGCGACGACTAGTTTTCTCGCTCATAAGTAGCCGAACTTGGCCTCATGGGGGACAGGGAACGACGTCGTGGAGACAGCGACCTTCGAGGAGATGGACCTGGGCGAGACGGCGGTGGCATAGACGGTGGTTCGTCGTGATAGGGACGGCTGAGGTGGCCAGCAACAGGTGAAGAAATTGGAGCCGGCTGTACGCGATGGCAATAACGGGCTACGCGACCGGCGTAACCGCAGGCAAAGCAGATGGGCCGGTTGTCGGGTGTGCGCCATCGGTTCGCTGAGGTAGGTCTTGTCCATGACGCAAGAGCCAATAGACGGAACGGTGGCTGGAAAGGCCGCAGGGGGTGCTGGAGCTTAATATGAGAGGTTACGTCAACATATGTAGCCGGCATACCCGCTGCAAAGGATGGAGGTCGTGCGGCAGCTTCGGCGCAAGTCAGTGGAGTGGGTGGTTGAACGACTGGAGGCGGCCTGGCGACCACTTGGGCGTAACTTGGGGGCGCAGGGGCCGGAAGCTGTTGTGGTTGGTACGCAGACAAGACCTCCGCTACTTCCTGCTCCATTGCTCGGCGGATGGGTGGAAGAATGGTAGTGACCGATTGTTGAGCAGCCAGTGGGTGGGCAAAGGGCAGGAGAGAGAACTGCTGCACGATTTCCTTACGTATGAAGGACTTGAGGTCTGCCAGCAGTGCCACCTGATCACAGCTTGCCTCCAAGCCTGCAAGCCCTGCATCTCGTGGTGTGGAGCGACGGGTCATCGAACGCTGCCGGCGGAGCTCCTCGTAGCTCTGGCACAGCGTGATGACCTCAGCTACTGTGCCTGGGTTTTCGGCAAGCAGCATCGTGAAGGCATCATCGTCAATGCCCTTCATGACGTTCCGGATCTTGTCTGATTCGGACATGCTGTCGTTGGATTTCTTGCACAGGTCCAGGACATCTTCTATGTAACTGGTGAATGATTCACCGGCCTGCTGAGCGCGTTCGCGTAAGCGCTGCTCGGCTTGCAGCTTACGAACGACAGGGCGGTCAAAAACGTTTGTGATAGCGGTCTTGAAATCGGACCAGGTTGCGAAATCGGACGCGTGGTTGTTGTACCACAAGCTTGCAACGCCCGCAAGGTAGAACATCAAGTTTATCAACTTGCCGTCCTCGTCCTAATTGTTGGGGACGTTCACGCGCTCGTAAATGGCGAGCCAGTCCTCCACGTCAGTACCATCGGCCCCCGTGAAGAAGGGTGGATCTCGGATCCTGGGGACACCGGGACAAGGGGGTGGCATGGGAGAAGGCGTTTGCTGAGAGGCGTCGTGGGACATGGTAGATTGCAGGGTACGTGAGCGCAGTTCCAAGGGCATCGAAGGGGATCGTATCACTCTCCATCAATTTGTTATGGCGTTTATTAGCAGGCACACAGCGAGTATACACAATGGCGACATTAACGACCAAGCACGAACTCTCGGCGCGAGTGGCGTCTTTTTTAGGTAGACCCACTAGAGAACACTTGAGAGTTTGACCCACTTCAGTGTTCGGCGGCTTCTCTACAATACATATATATATTCTAGGGAACTATGCGAACGACGACGAAGCAGCATGAAACGGCAAGCCACAGCGTTGGTGCACACGCGCGACCCGAGCTTGCGTTTGTTTTGTATTCTTGGCCTGTTGGCATTCCTCGCTCTTCTGGTGTTCCTCGGCCTTCCAGTAGGTCTGTACGTACATAAACTGCGTGACATCTGGTGGAGGTGTGTGGACTCCCGTACAAACCTGGAACTTCGCTCCCGTAAGCTTCCCCCTCTACGTGACACGAACATGGCCACCGAGACGCCTCTCCAGGTGGGACCTTCGACCGTCCATGTCACTTGCGGCGCCGTGTATCCTCAACGAGACCCTCCTATCTTCACGGGCTCCACTGAGTCGGACGTCGAAGATTGGTTGGCGAGGTACGACAAAGTCGGCGCAAGTAACAAGTGGGACGAGCCAAGTAAGCTGGGCTACGTCACATTCTACCTTGCGGACACCGCGCAACTGTGGTTTAATAACCACGCAGCTGACATTACTACGTGGTCTGCATTCAAGACTGCTATTACGGGCGTCTTTGGACGACCTGCGGCACGCAAACTTCAAGCCGAGCACTGTTTACGTCACCGTGCGCAGCAACCAAGCGAGACCTACACGGGCTACATTGAAGATGTGTTGCATCTATGCAACCGCATCAACTCTACCATGCCTGAGGAAGAAAAAATCAGGCACATATTGAAAGGCATTGACGACGGCGCCTTTCAGATGTTGCTCGCGAGAAATCCCCCCACAATTGCTGTCCTCGTTTCCCTCTGTCAAAGCTTCGATGAATTGCGTTGGCAGCGCGCAGTTGCTCGTCAAGCCCTCACGACCCCAGACACGCTCGCAAGCTTGCACCTAGCTGCCCATCCTACCGATCAGCAGCCGCTGCTTTCGACAATCAAGGACTTCGTCCGAGAAGAGGTAGCGCGCCAGCTGTCACTGCTGCCACTGCCACATGAGCCCACACAAGTTTTGGCACCAGACCTCCAACACGTCATTCGGACCCGAGTCGCTGAGGCCCTTCCGACGATGCATCAGCAACCACCAGTCACTACGCCTCTCACGTACGCCGCCGTCGCTGCTCGGCCGACGCAACAGCGTATGCCATATGCTCAACCTGCCACGCCACCCTATGTCGTGCCTACAACCCCGATTGCTGCGCCATATCCCTACGTGAGATCGTCAGCTCCATTTTACCGTCGCTCAGACGCTTGGAGGACGCCGGATAATAGGCCCATCTGTTTCACCTGCGGTATCGCTGGATACGTCGCCCGCCACTGTCGCCGAGATCCCCCTCCAGTCGACACCATGGGCCGGCCAATTGCGTCGTCGTCTAGGACGCCATCAAGGTACACCACTGATGGTCCTCGACCCTACGCAAACCATCAGTCACCATCGCCCCGACGACGCTCCCGGTCACCTATGCGTCGCCGACCTGCTACGGAAGAGGGAAACTGATCGCTGCAGCTCCGGAGGCAACAGCTGCATACAATTCGAACTGCTTAAGGCCTCCATCTTTCTCGCCGCAAAACGTTATTGGCGTCAATGGTGAGGGGACCGTCGCACAAGCGCTTATCGACACAGGGGCCGCCGTTTCTATAATCTGTGAGACCTTATGCCGCAAGTTGAAAAAGGTGACGACGCCTCTTTCGGGCCTGATGCTCCACACGGTCAACTCGCAGTGCAAAGAACCTACAGCTGTGTGCACTGTACGTGTCATTATCCAAGGTGAACTTTATGCCATTGAATTTTTGTGCTGGCATCATGCTCCCAAGAAGTCATTCTTGGATAGGACTTTCTTTCGCGTCATCGGGCCATCATAGATTGCTCACGTGCAGAAGTTGCCCTTACACTGCTGCCAACCTCTCGTTTGGTAGATTCTCTTTCTGAAGCTTACAAACTTGTCGTTGTTGCAGACACGAAAATAGCACCGAGAACATCCACCCTTGTAGCCCTGACCTGTACGGCCGCACCTGCCGGAACTGTTTTGTTCCCTCCGTCTGACGTATTTACCCGCCGCCGTAGCCTACACCTGCCCTTTGCTATGCTCACCGTGGAATCCGGTGCTACCGCCATGCTCGTCACGAACTCGCTATCGTCGCCAGTTACCTTACTTCGCGGAGAATGTTTGGGTAACATACAAGACGTTGACCTCTTGCGCCCTCTAGAGTTCGCCGAAAACCCACCTCACCTCCAGCTCAATGCTATGACGCCACCTGTGGCCACACTGCCCGCGCCAAACTCATTCCAGCCCTCTGTTGCCGCTGAGCTATCGCCGACACAAAGAAGAGAACTCTTGTCCCTTCTTCGAGAGTTCCGTTCTGCCTTCGATTGCGCTCAACCATCTTTGGGTCGCACAGCGAACATCACGCACCACATTGACACCGGTACTCATGCTCCCTTACGCCAACGACCATATCGAGTTTCAGCAGAAGAGCGCCGTATTATCAACAAACAAGTCGACGATATGCTCAAGCGTGGTGTCATCCAGCGTCGCAGAGCCCTTGGTCGTCCCCTGTTGTACTTGTGCGCACAAAGGATGGGTCCATCCGATTCTGTGTCGACTACCGGCGGCTCAATAAGATAACTCGGAAGGATGTGTACCCGTTGCCACGCATCGACGATGCTCTCGATTGCTTGCAAGGAGCAGAATATTTCTCCTCTTTAGATTTACGCTCAGGATATTGGCAAGTTCCAATGGCTGATCCTGACCGATCAAAGACTGCATTTGTAACACCTGATGGGCTGTATGAGCTTAACGTCATGCCGTTTGGACTCCGCAATGCCCCAGCTACTTTCGAACGGATGATGGACACCATCCTTCGCGGCTAGAAGTGGAACACGTGCCTTTGCTACCTAGACGACATCGTCGTTTTTTCTCGCGACTTTTCGACTCACCTTGTTCGTCTTCGTGCTATTCACACGTGTCTCACCTCTGCTGGCCTTCAACTTAACATCAAGAAGTGCCATTTTGCCGCACGTCAGCTCACTATACTGGGTCACGTCGTCTGCAAAGAGGGTGTTCTCCCGGATCCGGCCAAACTCCGCGCCGTGGCCGACTACCCGAAGCCCAAATCCATCAAGACGCTTCGAAGTTTTATCGGCTTGTGCTCATACTTTCGTCGATTTGTGCGCAACTTCTCTTCCATCATCGCGCCTCTTATTAACCTGTTGACAACTTCCAAAGGCATGTCTGCTTGGTCAAAAGAGTGCGATGAATCCTTCAACGCTCTTCGGCGGTTATTATTATCACCTCCAATACTACGTCATTTTGACCCCAATGCGCCTACGGAGGTCCACACCGACGCCAGTGGTGTCGGTCTTGGTGCTGTATTGGCTCAACGAAAACCAGGGCACCAAGAATACGTGGTCGCTTACGCGAGTTGAACCCTCAAGAAAGCGGAGTGTAATTATTCCGTCACGGAGAAAGAGTGCCTCGCAATTGTCTGGGCTTTGACGAAGTTCCGCCCATACCTTTATGGCCGCCCTTTCGAAGTCGTCACGGACCACCACGCTCTATGCTGGCTATCATCGCTCAAAGACCCGTCGGGGCGCCTTCGTCGTTGGGCGCTTCGCCTACAGGAATACGACATTCGTATTGTATAACGATCCGGCCGCAAGCACTCCGACGCTAATGCGCTATCCCGCTCGCCGCTACCGGCCGACTCAACCTCCTCGTCACTTTCTTCAGCTGTCATAACACCAATCGACTTCACAGACATGGCATCGGAACAACGCAAAGATGTATGGATTTCCCAACTCCTCGCCTATCTGACTGATCCGCTAGCTAATTTGGTCTCGAGAACTATCCGCCGTCAAGCCACACATTTCGCTATTCGAGACGACCTACTCTATCGGCGGAATCACACGTCTGAAGGTCGGAGGTGGCTGTTAGTGATACCCAACCACATGCGCTCGGAAATCTGTACTGCTTTCCACAACGACCCGCAAAGCGCTCACGCTAGCGCTCTCAAAACATACAACCGTCTACGTCAGCGGTACTACTGGCGCGGCATGTACACATTTGTCCGCAAGTACGTACGTGCTTGTACTGCATGCCAGCGACGTGAAGTCCCACCTCAACGCCCTGCCGGTGCACTTCAACCTCTGCCTTATCCAGTGCTTCCGTTTGACCGCGTCGGTATCGACTTATACGGACCACTTCCCACGTCGTCTTCTGGAAATAGGTGGATAATTGTCGGCGTGGACCACCTCACGCGTTACGCGGAGATGGCAGCACTACCCGCAGCAACCGCGAGGGAAGTTGCGTTTTTCATCTTGCGCAACTTTGTTCTTCGCCATGGTGCTCCCCGTGAAATTTTGAGCGACCGGGGGCGTGTTTTCTTGTCTAACGCCATTCAAGCGTTGCTCGCTCAGTGCAACATGGTTCATCGCATGACGACAGCATATCACCCGCAGACGAATGGCCTCACAGAACGATTTAATCGCACTCTCGGTGATATGTTGACGATGTACACAGCTTCAGACCAGACCAATTGGGACACTGTCCTTCCGTTCGTCACGTATGCGTATAACACCGCTACGCACGCGACAACAGGGTTCCCTCTTTTCTTTCTGTTGTACGGACGTGAACCATCGTGCACGCTGGACACTATCCTCCAATACACGCCCGACTCCTCTGAGTACACTGCAATTTATGATGTTGCCAGGTACGCAGAAGATTGCAGACGATTGGCCCGTTCACTGACAACCGAGGACCAAGGCCACTAGAAGCTATGGCATGACACCGACCGACATCTCTCTGCTTTCAGGACTGGTGCTCTCGTTTGGCTCTGGATTCCACCGAGCACTCCTGGCCTTTCGTCGAAATTACTGGCACGATACCACGGGCCCTACCGCATTCTCGCCCATACGTCACCAGTCAATTACGAGATTGAGCCTTTGACAAAGTTTCATGACTTACGCCGTCATGGCCGAGAAATTGTGCAGGTGAGTCGCCTGAAGCCGTATTACGACCCCGCTATAGTGACTACGCCTTAAGTCGCCAGGTTGGCTACGCTATTCACCGGGGGCCAATGTAGGGAACTATGCGAACGACGACGAAGCAGCATGAAACGGCAAGCCACAGCGTTGGTGCACACGCGCGACCCGAGTTTGCGTTTGTTTTGTATTTTGGCCTGTTGGCGTTCCTCGCTCTTCTGGCGTTCCTCGGCCTTCCAGTAGGTCTGTACGTAAATAAACTGCGTGACTATATATATATATATATATATATATATATATATATATATATATATATATAAGGAGCGAGACAGAGAACAAGATACACCTGATCCTTAGTCAGCTGTTCTTATTCTGCCTCTTTTTCTTCACTCGCCTAGGATTCGCGTCTGTGCCAGAGTGCCAGTATCGCTATTCGTCATCACACACACTCGGCCATGACTGCAAGCATTGTAGATGGGCCACGCGACAATGTAATGGTGGGTGAGGCTAGTTGCAGCAGTTGACAGTGCTTCGGGTGGGTGGGGTTGGCTGCATCGTTGCGGTCAGCCCCGACCACGCTAGAAGTTTGTCGAAAGTGGCTCCAGCGCCCGACACTGCCTATGTCGCCTGGGTCATTCTGCACGTCGTGGTGGGGACTGGGTCCTGTTTGGTCCCTTTGTTGGTGATGACTCTGTGGAACAACATTGACTGTCGCGTCATGGTCTACAACCTTGGCCACGCTGCGACTTTTCAGAGAAAGCAGTTCGACATCGATTTTCCTTTTGACCGAGCAGGCATTCTCGTGGTAGTTGAAGTGTCCTGCAGTGCTGTAGTTTTTTTTTTTTAGATGGTTCTGGCGGGCGGCCCAGACTGGATCGACATGGTTGCAGGTTGATCAAAGAATGTTCTCCTTTGTTCTGCCACATTTTAATAAAACAAGATAGGAAATGGTGGATTCGGCTACGAAACAAGTAGCACCATACGTGGCCGTCTGCGCATTTTCCGCCAGATCAAGGGACGTTTTCCGGTGCGATTACACATCTGCACTAAACTGGCGTGAAGTCCTCGTGCTGTGGCTGCATGATTGTATAATGCTTGAAAATGAATAGCTGTATCGTCTACCCCTAAAAAACGTTTTCACTTTCATGAATCCTATGTCCCCTACAAATTCCACAATGGTATCTTGCAAAGGGACAACAGTAAGATCATATACATTACCTTTGTTAAATTGGCTATCACACAGCAGAAAACTTGTAGGGAGATATACTGTTTTCAGAACAATAATAATAGTAGGTCGCGCTTTCGTACGATCTACTATTAACTTATACTTTTCTATCATATTTGAAACGACCTACTTCTGTTTCATATTTGCTGCGCTTTTATGATACGACTGCGAATGCAAACAGCGTAAGAATGCAACTAACACGAAAAGGTGCAGCAAAAGCATACTCCACAGATTACGACCAGCTGCGGCGTTCACTCGGCAATACCCACACTTTGTCGGTGGTCGGTCGAGCCAACAGATGAATCAAGAAGAGTGTGCAACTCAGAAGAATCCGGAAGCCACTTTGCGTCTTCCCACAATATGCTGTGCAGTGCAAAATACTGCCCAAGAATCGTCAACTCAGAATCGCCATAAAATTTTGGGTTGGGACATCGAGTGAATCTCATCAGCTCGGCATTCTGAAAGCTACCAAAACACTTTTTCTACAAGCGCGAACTTGATCAGAGAGTACGAAATGTCCATAGATGTTGAAGTTTCTCACTGTACGGCATTTTCATCATCAAAATTACCACCTTCTTTTTTGGTCATACTACACACAATCGGGTCAGTACAATTATACAGCCTTTGCAATGCGACAGACCTTTATTTTTTTTTATCAGTTCCTACTGGCTCCGCAGCGAAAAAAGCTAAGCTAGTTGGTATGAAGGAAATGATCTAACGTTATCAGGCTTTTTAGTGATATGGCCGTGTCATGTTTGTTGTTGTTTTTTCACACTACGGACGTTCGGTCACAACAGTACGCGTCTGCTGCTGCCAGCATGCACATCGAAACAACAATGATATGTTTTTCATTGCTGACGACGTAGAACATCGATGGCGTGTGTGGCATCATTGCGCACTGCATATAGACCATTAGGTATATTTAACCTATGACAAAGGGAAGCTTACCCCTGCCTATCATACACGGTAACGACGCGAACTTCGGGAAAGCATTTTGCGTTATGGCGGGTGTCGTTGTCGTCTTTTACACGACGTAAACGTGATTAACAAACATTTCTGCTTTCATTACATTCGCTTTTTGAAGAGCCTGTCCAGCTGGAAAATTTCTTTCATGCGGTTCATTTCGCATTGAAGCGCGAGAGCCTTGCAAGTGCCCGGAAACGAGCGGCAGCGCGGCGGAGAAAATGAAAAACACGCGACGTACATCCCCAGTTTACATTTTTTTCCTGACAGAGATGGCGCTAGCTGTCCTTAGTCACAGCGCCACCAAGCGCTGCTTTGGGAGCCTACAGGCAACATACTTTAAGTCATGCCAGTATAAAGCACGCAGCCGCGTTACTCATTTCAAGGTGTTCTACCTCGCCGAAGTGTCGGTTAGCTTTCTCCACATCTTCGGCACTTATTGCCGACATCACAAGGAGCATGTCATTGTGGTGAATACATGTCGAACCTAAAAACAGCTTCTTTCGTCAAAAATGCACTGGCAGGAGTTTGGAAGCAGCTTTGGCGATTTAATTTGAAGAGAGTACAGCTACCATGTTTGTAGACATGACTACGGCCAGCTGCAGAAGACGTGGGCACCATTACATTATCGAAAGAAAAAGCCATTGCCGCTCAAGTACCGCTACCTATCAAAACTTAATACTTCCTCGACCTTAAAGCGAATGAATAATAAGTTTTTCTTGTCCTTACTTGCTGAATAGGTGACCGCAATATCAGTTTTCCTCAGGAGCAAAATGAATTTGAGCAACGGGGACGAAAAGAATACGACACGAACAACGGCATATGTCGCATTGCCATAGTGTCGACTAATGCTATTCCAACAGCATTTTGTCGCATGATTTGCCTTTCTTGTCAGAGGATTTTTCGAACTACCAACTAGCCCGATCATGATCACCGGCAAAGTATTATGACGCATGCTGCGGTATTCTCTGAAACATTCTTAACCACCTCGAGTTTTCGAGCAATCTCTTCAGTTGAAATGCATGGCTGTTATTTGCTTTCTTTTATATTACGCCAGCATCATGCACGTGAGTCAACATGCACTCGAGTCTAATCCGCTTGTACGAGCTTAGTCCCGAAACGTGTTCTCCTCTATGCAACGACGCAAGGAACAAATAGCGCTGCTAAAGTACAGAGTTCTGTGATCATACAAATCGCAAGATTACCCATATGTTCCATGCATCAGCAATCACATGTCCTAACATCACTAAAATATCCTGAGTGGTATATTATGCCGACGACAGTAACCACTTTTTTATACTAACCGTTGATCCAGAGGAAATATATTTAAAGGAAAATGTTTACCCGTCCTTAAGCCCGATAGCGCGCACACTTCACCAGATAGGTTGCCGTCAATTTGCGTGTACGTTCGCATACCTAGAATCAACTAGAACGCCGTTGTTGGTTCTTGTCCCACAGCAAGCACAAGAAAGCTGATGGCCAATATCCACTCAAGTCACAAGAACTGAGCACAGCGGACACTGGCCTGAATGCCGTGGAGAAATAGTAGACCAAGGAAGGAACTTAAGGGAAGTGGCATTTCCCAGTGCATAGCGCTTTGAGTGATGAGAACAGAGTGTAGAAAAGATTGGGGGGTGGGGGGATTATGGAATTTTTTGCATAACTGGAAAGATAAGGTTGTAATTGATTTGCCTCCTAAATGAATCGATGACATCACATCGCCAACGTATACATTAACGGCCTCACATTTGGAATTTACCCTGGGGCTCCTCTTCAACAAGCTGACTAGCGTTTCTACGCGCAAGTTCAAGTTTTCCAATCGCATGGCTGGAATATTCCCCAGCAGCTGTTCTATGCGGCGCGATCTAGTCAGGCCATTCCTTGGAATCAGGTCGTTGCCGAATTCCCAGTCAAGATCGTGATAAAGGACGATGGTGTTGACGGTAGGAAGCCAGGTCACTAGATCTGCGACGTCGTTCCTATAAGTAAGAGAACGAGATTAACTGCATGATTGGGCCCCGTCTAATTTTGAGGCCCCACAATACGCATAACGGGCATCATATATGAAAGATTTCTTTGTACATTGCACGTTAGCGTCGCTGATGCTAATCATGGCATGTAGTCATGATTGCAGGTCACACACGTGGCTATGGTGCATCTTTGTCTCTTTTGGGCATTTTAAATGAAATAGCAACGCAATACAGCTTGCCAACTTGTCATGATACTTACTACACGTATTCTGGAAAATCCCTCTGTTACTACCGTAGTAGAATAAAATTTTCACCATGCGCAAATCCTCCGAGATTTCATCGTTGTGTTTTTTTTTACCGAATCATGTCACTTGCACCGAGATTTTCATTGTGAAGTGCGGCTTCACAAAACTGGGGGCCTCAGCATTTCAGTCCAGGTAGCATGATGTCTGAAAGGACAGTGCACACCTCAATAGTACCCTTGTCTCTTTTGTGATGAATACCTCTAACTAACGCCTCTAACTGGCATTTCACAATAATTCAATTGTAAAGCGCATGACAGCAGTCATGTATGCTACTTGTGCGAATGGAAGGCGCAAGAACACACATGCAAGAAGAGGCAGGAAGGCAGCACAAAGGCGAGCTACCGACAGCGCTGAGCAGCGTAAGGCTTCCAGCTACTACATCCGCTTTCTTATTCATCATCACCATTATCCTCATAATCATCATCATCAGCCTGACTACGCCCACTGCAGGGCAAAGGCCTCTCCCATGATCTGCCAATATACCAGGTCTTGTGCTTGCTGCTACCGCGCTCTACCTCCAAACTTTTTAATCTCATCGGCCTACCTAACTTTGTTATACAAGCCTATTTCATATTAAGACAAAAAAAGAAAATCGTGCTCTAGGTCACGAAGCGTGCGCGACGTATTTTTTTTTTTGGCCCCTGCCATCCCTCTCTGCTTAGCTTCCAGCGCTTTCGTCGAGACGAGAGAAGAGAGAACGCGATTGCAGCGTGCAAGAAATATTTGTAACTCCACTCGTACTGCACAGATTCTCAAAGTTCTTGCGGAGTTCAATCCGTGAGGCATTAGGCTCTTTCAGTAATTACTTTCCATGGTTACAAAGTGTTTCATCGGCCTTTAAAGGTCGTCGGTCAGCGTAGTACGATCCACACACGCTCATCTCGTGATCGGGGTTGTTTGCAGGCCTTGTGCTGGCGTTACAATTCTCGAGAACGCGAAGGTCACTTTGTTCGCGACAGCGACTTCATTTGCGAAAGAAGCGTGCTACTTTGACGCAAAGAAGTAAGTGCAGCGTGAACTGTGGCAGTTGACTATCGTGCTCGCCCGTGTACTTACATAAATATATATATATATATATATGTATGTGTGTGTGTGTGTGTGTGTGTGTGTGTGTCTGCAGGGTACAGATCCCCACGAAGTCAAAATTTTCGGAGCCCTCCTCTGCAGCGTCTCTCATAATCGTACCATACTTCTTTAATGTACTTTCTGAAGCCCCAGATGTTATTGTAAGTTTGCGCTCATGCTGTGTGTACATATGTTCCCCCTTCGTGCATCTTTCTTTGCGTTTGAGTCGCACGCATCATCGAGTCCCGCGGAACCAACACCCAAACAGTACACAAGCTCAGGACTAAGACTGAGAATGCCATACGACTCGTACGTAGAGTAGCCAACAGGCACCATGGCTTCAAAGAAGACAACCTGCTGCGTCTCGTACACGCCTTTGTTTTGTGCCATTTTACCTACGTTGCCGCTATACACAAGTGGCTACGTGCTGAGCGCGATCAACTCAATGCGCTTATTCGCAAGGTAGTCAAACGAGCCCTTGGCCTCCCTATCACCACTCCAACGTACAAACTCCTCGAGCTTGGCGTACATAACACGCTAGAAGAGATCGCCGAAGCTCAGGAACGCGTCCAATTGACCCGACCCACTACCACCAAGGCGGGCCGCCATATTCTGCGCGAGCTCGGCTTCTTCTCCTCGAGGGCCAGGGACCCCCCAGAGTTGACTCTAATTCCCCGTGAAATCCGCTACCTTATCACGATCGCTCCCATACCACGAAATGTACACCCCGAATACAACAGAGGCAGGCGCCTTGCGCGGGCGACCGCCATTCTCAAGCGCATAGACATGGAAGCGGACAACGTCTCGTTCGTGGACGCCGCTGCCTATCGCCACAACCAAGCCTTCGCCGCGGTCGCAGTATCATCCGCACAGCAGACTCTTAACTCAGCCACAATCCTCACCCGAAACCCCGAAGTAGTGGAGCAAGTAGCTATAGCTATAGCTATGCTCGACAGCAAACGGGAATTCATCTACAGCGACTGCAAGCTGGCCATCAAAGCCTTCGAACGCGGAGTCATCTCCGACCAGGCGTTACGTATCCTGCGCAATGCGGACCCGAGTGCCCTGAAGCACCACACTGTCATCTGGTTCGCCGCCCATCTCGGCCAGGTGCCGGGTGCCCTATCCAACCTTAACGAGATCGCCCATGATGCAGCGCGCGCACTTACCGACCGCACTGCCACAGGGCAACCTCATCTTGCTGGGTTAGACACCAATCGGGATGCACCAATTACGTACAATGAAATTACAAAGCACTTTTACCTGGAAAGCCGCATTTTTCCACCCCCACACCCGAAACTTAACCGACCGCAGGCATTAACCCTACGCCTATTACAGACACACACGTACCCAAACCTTGCCACGCTTCACGTTTATTATCCCGATGCATACCCCAGCGACAAATGCCCATCATGTGGACACACAGCGACACTCGCACACATGCTCTGGGAGTGTAGAACAACTCCTCCCGACTCTACCTCAAGCAATTGGGAGAGGTCCCTCAGGAGCTCACTTCTCGCCGACCAGCAATGGGCCGTCCAGCAGGCCCACGAAGCGGCCGCCAGGTACTCCCTGTCGGTCCCTACGTGGGAGACGCCCGCTACGCGCTAAGCGCGTCCTGCAGGACTGATATAAAGTTTTTTCATTCCATTCCATTTGGGTGTAGAGCTGTGACAGTTAATTTCACTTGGGTGTAAAGCTGTGATAGTTGTTAATTCGCGCTTTTCCTGTGTATGTTTTTTTTCGTGCGACCTTTCTGCTTGAGGAGTGACCTGCAAGTTTCGAGCTACTTGCCATGCTTTGCATGGCATTGCAATTTTTTGCTATGGCAATCCTTTCTTTAACTTTGTGGCAAATAAATGCACAATGAAAGGCCAACAACATCGGTGAAGGCATGTTGCACTTTCTTGTTTTACTGATTCCTATGACAGAGGGATCAGTCATGTTTTTTTTCATTTTCTTTACTCGAAACAATCAAAATAATTAAAACAAGCAGTGGATGCACTTCTGGCTTAAGATTTGATTCTTTCGGTACAATAATTGAAGCTGATTCATGGTGGAATGATTATAAATTTATTTACAATCACATTACCTACAGTAACTGAAACTCACAAAAAAATATATTCCTTTATTTTCATTTTCACAATGTAATACTAAGTGCCTTTGGATCACGCTATGTGAATTTGATGCATTTGCAGAGAGTGCATCCGAAGCGCATGTGTGCTTTCATTCATAGTTGGGAATATTTTCGCTGCATAATTAAACCAACTTCACAGCTGCCCTTCGCATTTCAGTCTCATTTTTACTATAATTAAAATTATGCTCAAGCATGGTAAAATCAATCAATCCCCTTTTTCTTTTCAGACTTTCCCATGGAAGTCGCACCACTTTTATCAGGCTTGTCCCGCATTAATTATTTGCTTGTCATCTCAGCAGCATTTGGCGACTATGTTGCAGGGTTAATGACGCATTATATATACGTCATTCATTGCAACATTTCGTCCCGACATGGAATATTTCACCGCGTCATTTCATCGCAACATTGTCATTCGTTGCATGAGTGAGTAGAATTGTGTTCTGCAAGACATGTTCCTCAGCAGAATCCCAACTTTGATTAGGCCTCAGATTATCTTGCCCACTTCGGAACGCATATGAAACGCGTGTTGGTCCTAAATAAGAGGTGAAAAAAAAGAGTACCGGCTGCGATTCACGGTATTGATAGAAACCAAGATGTATTGCTATCGTTCATCTTGTAGAAAGAAGGTCGCCACGTAAAAAACTCATTCGTAATTTTTCATCATGATAAGGTCGAACACATGCTAGAGCCGTAAAATGCCTTTTCCTTAACAAAGCCAGCAGGTGTCATTGAATAAAAAAGAAAGTGCTCTTTAAATATGTCGCTGGTATTGCAGGATGTTGGCTTGGACCTATACATTATATCCCACGAAACAATCAGCGTTTATTTTTATGCATTATGCTCATGCAGATTACTTTTATGAACACATGAAAAGGACGATGATAGTAACAACTCATTGAAACGTTTGTGTGAATGAATGTGCACTGTTTGTCAAGCACTTCCAAGGAGCACTGACAAAAATTTGGAACCCAGATTGTTTTTGTTTTTTGCCTTGATATCAGTACTTACCCGACATTCTTATCACGGCTGCCAAGCTCACTTGCTCGAGCGCGCGACTTTAAAATATTTGGAGACGTTTTAGAGCGCCCAGACGCAGTTCTGGTTTTAGAGAGCACCCGGTTATTTGGGGTATTGTGCGTTTTCTGTGTAAACATAGCAGACTACCCGAGCTCAGAAAAAAAAAATAAAAACGGCTTGCTTATGAGCACAGCGTTCGCCGCTTTTTTTTTCAATAAAGGCTCCTTGCTAAACGTTGTAAATATATGAAGACTCCCCAAAATTGCACTGCTGAGTACAGGACACCAGCTTTTGTTGTGCCGCACCAGGCAGCCTTCTGTTAACGAGATATCGTTAACGAGCTCGTTTCGCAGAAATTCTGATGTCAGTGTCAGCGTCAGCGTCCTTTGTTGTGGGTTAAAAATCATCATCCTATGCGTGACGGAAAAATATAGAACAATGCAAATCAAATAAAATGTGATGAGAACTTCAGTTCAAGAGTGTGGAGCGAACCTGGGTTGTTTGGGCCCGAGCTTGAATCGAGACGGGGTCGTTAGCATGGCAAGCGGATGTTCTACTATACGGCCATGTCTCTGCTTGTGAGAACAATATAAATAACTTCCTCTGCTTGAAAATACAGCACAAGTAGCTTTCATGCTTTACAAACACACGTGTCCTGTATACATGCTTCATAATGCAACATGAAATATTGCTGTAATAATGCGTGGTACCAGCTTGTATTGCCAGCAGGTGTCAGATTATGTGATTATCATAATGGCTCCGTCGTTGAAAGCCAGTACCCCCACTACAGATTGCACACATGTTAATGCACTTATTCTCTTAAGACTATGTAGTGGGTGCAGGGCAAATTCGAAAAGGTTTCATGCACCAAGTGGCACGCACTCGGAACGAAATGTCGCTATCGCGTTGAACTCCGAAAGGCAAAGCTTTAGAACGCCTAATTTTTTTTCCATTGAAAGGTCTGCTAGGAGAGATAGCTTGCAATGATAATAGCATGAACCACAATGAGTATTACTGGCTCGCAATGATAATAGCATGAAGCAGAATGAGTACTGGATACTCCAGCGGCAAAGCTTGGCTATGCTTACGGATTCATTACGCTGTGCGACTGTCAATTTTGCAATGCACACATAATTTAGGAAACTGTAATAGTAGGAACGTACAAAAGCACTATAATTGCACACTTCAGAACTGGTCACTATGAGTGAGTGAGTGAGTGAGTGAGTGAGTGAGTGAGTGAGTGAGTGAGTGAGACAATTTTATCTGGTCCATCAATAGTGAACGCAACGTCACCTGGCTAGGCCCATACGAAGACAGCCAGGTTAAACCTGACCGCCTTTGCGCGAGCCCTCTGGACAGCCAAAATTTGAGAGGTCACGTCCTGGGCCTTGATGAGTTTTTTCATTTCCCCTCGTTCAAAAGAGGGAGTGGAAGAGGCGCAGCCAAACAGGACATGCTCGAAGTTAGCATAACCACAATAGAGACGGCATGAGAACCGTTCGGGGTATATTGCATGTGTGCAGTGCCGCAGGGCTCAGACAGGTAAGGTAGTCTCAAGAGTGACAGCTTCGGCCCTGCACAACAAGGAGTGTGGATAATGTTTGAACATCTTCTTGTACGCGCAGAACGCTCGGGTCATCCAACAGATGACGCGTTACCCGGCAACCGTCAGGTCGACCTCGTGCACCTCAGTTCGCCTACTCGTTTGGATTGAGCGATGCATCCTCAATGATTCCAAAGTGAGCGGGTAAACAGACCTATGAGTGAACTTTGAGGTTTGTGGCTTTTTGAACAATCGGTAGGGCCTGTGGAGCTGTCGTACCTATCTGAAATGCGTTGATAGCAGCCTTGGAGTCGAAATAAATTGTGTGGTGTACACCATCTGTCATTTCAAAGGCAATGGCAACTTTCTCTGCAACGCTGGAAATAGAAGTAAAGATGGTAGCACAGCTGATGGCTTTCTATTCACAGTCGAGCACCCCTGAGGTGTATTGTGTTTTTAAGCGAATGCGAATCAGCATCTAAGAAACAGGCTTGTTCCTTGTCCAAGCACGCACTGGCAAACAATTTCTTCCCCAAAATCTAATAAAGAAAGGTTATAGCGCGTATAAGCAGCGTGGTTCCTTTAAAAGAGGTGTATGCGCTGCCACCTTGCGAGTATCAGCAAAACAGGTACCAAAATGGCTTTCTAGAACATCCAAATGAATGTATTGAATGTTTGAAAGCAATATATTAGGAGGTTTTTATCTAAAAAACTAGAACGCAGCGAAAATAAAGTGGGAACTACTAGTTCCATTGCCCCACAAAAGGTTAAGAGGTCAAATATTGTAGATGTTTGTGCCACTGAATTCAATTGATCTTTCCCCGTATACATTATAATACCTTGATGAGATGAGGTTGCCGTTTAGACCACGTCGAGTTTGTTGGTGATAAGGTAGAGAGAAAGGGCAAAGCAAAAGATTGAAAAAATAAGGCCATTGTGCCGTGGAAGCCCAAGAGTCGGGCTGTTAATTTATAATTTTTTTCTGTAGTGACACCGATGTAACTGGGGTACCCAAGGCATAAATAAGGCCACATTTAAACATTTTTCTGTGTGTCTCGAAATTCATGGCGTAAAGGTCACCGCTACATTACGAAAGGGACGCTCGTATCATCTATGCATTCATCCAGCTATGCGCATTCGCGCCTCTATGCGATGGCACCGAGCAGCGTCTGCGTGCTATGATACAGCAAAGCCTCCGTGATTGACACGTTGCCAGAGCCGATCGTGGAGGTCATGGTTCAAGTACAGTACCTTGGGTGCCATGTTGCGGCGTGTAGTTGGAGTGTGTAGACTTCTTGGCAGCCTTGCCTAAACTAAGACAAACAGTACTATTGAATATCTGCCATCCACTTTCCCAAGGCAAGCAAAATCGAACAACCACCCAACAGACTCATTTTACCTGCGTTAAATTATGGCACCGTTTTGTGTGTGTGTGTGTGAAAAAATTTCGGGCAGAGTATCAAAAGTTCTACATAACATAACAATTTATTCGATGCTAGCAGGCAACACACTTGTTACGAAGCCTTCTGTATAAGAGGGAAGCGTAATTTAAACGAAGTGGGTTTCGTCGCCATACTCGTGCTCATTAGTAGTTGATAACGGGGATAGCTCAGTGTTGGTGCGATTCGTCGAGTGCTGCTGTTGGAGTTTCGGGCCCGTTTCCTCGTTTTGCGAGGGATGCATCAGTACGTAACTCTTCCCTGACGAAGGTTGCCAGTCAGCCTTGATGGATGTCGTTTTTCTGCGAAGTAAAAGCACGAAAGTTGATAAGTCTATACTTCATCAGCAACTGATATAAACACATGTTTTGGCAATATTCATTCCTGGTCAAAGTTTATACCACTTCATAAAATGTTTTAATCGGAATTCTACAAGATACAAAGTTGTTCAGAGCTTATACTTTTAGATGCGGAGCATCTTATACTCGCGCCTTGTAGTGCGCCGTCCGCGCCGTCCGCGCCGTCCGCGCCGTCCACACCGCTTCTCGAACATTCGACAGCTGACGCGCGCGCATGCGCCGTCGCGCCGTCGCCCACTCTTCCACCATCTGTGCATCCCTTCCTCCTCTACACACCGCGCGCGCTTCACTCCTCCACCATCTGTGCACCCTTCCTCCTCTACACACCGCGTTCGACATCTACAATTCTCCTGATTCTCCAGTGGACGCGCATGTGGCGTCGCGCTTCGAGAACATTCAACAGCTGACAGTGCATGCGCCGTCGTGCTGTATATATACTCAAGGTCGGCGCTCGCTCGCTCAGTTGCCGCTCGTCGGTTGGTTTGTACGGCGCGTCGACGTCCAAGGTCGCGGTGAAATGAATTCCAACGAATCCACAAACACAATGATCGACGTCCCTTCGACCAGCGCCGCCCTTTCGCATACGTGTGTACGTGTTCACTCATTTAATACCCCCTCCTACAACCACGTTAACCAATTTAGCCATCGACCCAAGTAAGTCGCAATTTAACACCCCATTTCACAACCACGTTAACCAATTTAGCCATCGACCCAAGTAAGTCGCACTTTAACACCCCGTTAACCAATTATATGCTCCGCATCCTCCTCAGTGTTCCACCGAGGGAAGCTGCGGGCAATTTTTCTGTGCACTGCTTGTGACACAGCTTGGTTCTGTGACACGAAGTTCCTCAACTGTCTGGGGATACATGACTTGAACGTGTTTCAGCCTTTACCAGTTCTTTGTCGCACTCATGTTCTTATGTTTTCGGACAAACCGTGTAAACCATTCCCAAATATGATAGGACTGGGCGGGTACTGAAGAGTTTCTCTCAAACTTGGGCTTTGCCTCGGTCGTGCCGCACGCACGAGCAATGTTTTCCCGCCTCCTATTGATGGGAGGTTTGGATGTGGTACGCATCGGCTATGCCAGTGTGGAGAGTGCAAACATTATTTGATTTTTAGAATGAGTTTGAGTCCTTGGATATAATTCGTTAAACTAAATGATTAACTATTCATAAAATGGCTTAACTGGAATATTTTTGCGTCCACCACATATGAAGAACACATGGGATTTTTTTCATAAGTATATTAGTTAAGCTGACACTCTTACTAGTGAGAGTTCACTGCATGTGATAATATGTTGTGATTTGCCCTCTCACCACCTCACTTTTTTCTCGCCATCATTTCTCTTTTCCACCCATGGTTGTCTTATGCCTAGCTATGCTCGCCTTTTTTATAACAATGAAGCAGTTATCAATAGCAGTAAGGCTGATAGCAGTGACTGGAGAATTAAAAGCTGGGCTATAGTTCACAACCACGCTTGAGCTTGTTTTGACAAAACAGCACAACAATGACCTGCACGTTGGTTGATTGATTCATTGATTGATTGATTTGTGGGGTTTAACGTCCCAAAAACCACCATAAGATTATGAGAGACGCCGTAGTGGAGGGCTCCGGAAATTTAGACCACCTGGGGTTCTTTAGCGTGCACCCAAATCTGAGCACACGGGCCTACAACATTTCCGCCTCCATCGGAAAAACGACGTGCACGTAAGCGAAAAGGTGTGCAAACGGCAGCGCTGACTCGCAACTGAATGTTCTCAATAAACTTTCAGTTGCCAGTCAGCGCAGGGGTTCATCCCGCTTTTTCACTTTCGTCCGCGTCGTCTTCAAGTAAGTTGAAGGCCGTAAGACGTTCGTTAAGAAGACGCCCCTGTTTCCCTGTGCCTGTGCTAAAACAGCCAAGCCACCGCCGAGCCGCAGCCATAGCAACGGCTACAGTTTCTTACACGTGACACAGAGACAGCGATTTCGACACATGCATATTCTTAATGCTTTGAGCGTATTCTGCATCCATGGTTGCTGCTTAATCGGTCAAGCAAGCTTTTTTCTCATTGCCGCCGGAGCTTTGATTACCGTGCTACACCATGACCAGAAGCAGTTCAACCAGCCTCGCTGTGCCAGGCTTTGCGAAGTTCAATGCAAACTTATCAAAACTTGTGGATGTAATTGGTAGCTCGTCATAATGAACAAATTTAGCGCACCTTCGCATTCGCTCGAAGAACACACTCACGTTCAAACAAGCATCCTCTCAGGAATAGAACCCACACAGGAGCGCTGTGTGTGGGGTGTGTTCCCAAGTGGATGCGAGTGTCAATATGAGTGCGTTTTTTGAGATAACTCCAAGTTGTTTACTGGTTGTTTACAGGTACTTTACTTTTTGCACACACTTTTGCACTTGACTAAAGCTGCGAATACAAGCGCGCTAAGAGGGATAGTGAAGAAGCTTGCTGGAAAGGCTGAACTATTCAAATATGCACCAAGAGGTGTAGTGAAGAGGCATGGTGGGAAGGCTGAACCAATAAGAAGTGCGCTAAGAGGTGTAGTAATGAGGCTTGGTGGAAAGGCTGAAAGAATAAGAAGTACGCTAAGAAGTGAAGTAATGAGGCTCGGGGGCAAAAGTGAACCAAAAGGAATTAAGTGCACTAAGAGGGGTAGTGAGGAAGCTTGGTGGGAAGGCCGAACCAATAAGAAGTGTGCTAAGAGATGTACTAACGAGGACCGTTGGAAAGTGTGAACTAATAAGAAATACGCTAAGCGGGTTAGTTTCGAGCCTCGGTGGAAAGGTTGAAACAAAAAAAAGTGCGTCTAGTGGGGTAATAACGAGGCTCGATGTAAAGACTGAATCAATGAGAAGTGCACTAAGAGCGGCAATGACGAGCTTCAGTGGGAAAGGTGAACCGATAAGAATTGTGCTAAGAGGGCCAGTGACGAGACTGGGTAAAAAAAATAAATCAAATTGAAGCACACAAATATGCGTAAAGGTAAGCCTCATGAACATGGGGCGCAATATCAGCTTCGCTATTTTGAGATTGTTCGCAAAGTAGAGCTCGCTGCACTCATTATTTTTATTGTGCTCCGTCATTCATGCTGTTTTGTTTCAGATGCTTATAAAAGCGCGCACGGGCGTCGTGGCAGGCACAAATCAGAAGAGGACTTACTTAGCCTCCTGCGATGTGGCAACACTGACGGCGTTCTTGTCGCGGTGGCTGACCACTAGGAGAAGCAGCATGGTAATGAATAGACTGCCTAGCATGAGACCTCCACCCGACCCCCGCGGTCAGCATATGGTCTCTGTGGTAGAACGCCGCGTCTTCCACCGGCTGACGACAGCCGGACGTCTTCGCAATCTTATCAGGAGCAAGCGCGGACGGCGCCTTCGTCATCCGCACGTGTCACCGGTGGCTCGACCACGGCGTGCTTCTCGTATACTGTGCGCTCCTTCCCTGTAAAGAGTGGAAATAGAAGTAGTGCATTATCTGTGCTTTTAACTCAAACGACCCACAATTAGAAACTAGACCTTTTGAAACAATTTTGGGCAATTTGTCTATAATAGTATCAATGTTATAAAAGAGAGAGAAAAATTGGAGGTTTATTCTGCGAACTTCGTACCCGAAGACCAGGGAGCTCAACCGCATGGACCTTCCGCTAGCGGCCCCAACTTGCATGTGCCTTCGTCCCATATTTTTTTAATGCGATCATATGGACACTCTCGGCTGGATTTCGCCGCCGGCGTAGACGTGGGCGTCGGCGTCGATGTCATGCACCGCATATGTACGTGTCTATATATATGAAAACGCAAGAAAGAAAAAAATCCGAAAAGAAAGACTTCGGTGCGCAGAATCAAACGTGGGTTCTCCGTATCGTGAATGTGAGGCGTTAACCACTGAGCCACCCAAGGGGTTTTTTTTTTTTGAAGAGTCTCATCTCTCCCGACTGAGCATGAGAGCCACCAAGGGGTACCTCCTAGGTGGTTATTTATACGGGACAAGCTATCTATATGTACATCTTACCGTTCTTGGCGGGTATATCGGGGGGGGAGCGGGGGGGGAGGGACTATCGTGTTTTTCAGCATTCTCAGCAAGATGGTGCAATGATCACGCGGCGGCTCTCATCTCTCACGCGTACTTCGGCCTGTGGAGAGGAGGAGAGTGGACGATCTCTCACACGCCTTCATCTCACGGTGCGGAGGATCAAACGCCTTGGCTGACGTTGGGCTTGCACTGGAATGATTCTGTTGTAGTTGCAAGGCGCACAAAGGTCACTGCAATCGTTGCACAGCCTTTGTTTTGCGAAACAGGTGCGCTTTTCAGACAGCGCGAAAGTAACAACTTAGATGCTTATTCGCATTCTTTTGTACCTGTGAGTACGATTCGCGTGTAATTTGTGCGTGAAAAAGCGCGGGTCATGTTTCGATCTGCTTGCTATTCTGCACGTGTCCTTCCAATCTGTTGTTATAGCGTGCATTTGTTTGCCTTTGCGGCAAAGCTGTGACATATTTTGTAGCATGAACTACACTGGCCGAGGTTGAGCAGTTTCACCTGGCTTATCGAAGCCGCGCTGCGCATGCCCGAGGAGCAGTGAAGCCACACGGCGTTCAGCTGGTGTGCCGGGGAAGGTCTGGAAAATGCTGGGGTGACATGACAGTAATAAAGTGGTTCTTGACTCGTGTTAGCGCAGGCGCGCTGCGATGGGTAGATAGGTACCTGTGCTCAGGGCCTTAATAACATTCGTTTTTTTCGAGGATCTTTCCTTGTAAGTCAGTAAATTTTTTAGTTGAGTTGCCCTGTACACCTTATAATTTAGGTATATTTAGGGGCTAGGTGATATTCCATATACAACTTTCTTACACTGCTGAAAGAGACCAAATGCGCCAACACAAAAGGAGTGGCTTTTTTTAAAGTCACACCTTGTGTAATTCACCAGATTAGTATGTTTTTCTTGCGTTTTTGTAGAGTTATAGACTATCTCACATCCTATGATTAGCTACTTAGTTGGAGTTTGAGGCGTATAGTATCTAGTGTACATATTCATGTATGTCATTCGAAATAAGGGACAAGTTGGAAGTGAGCAGTCATATTCGTAGGTTCTTTGTCTTATCGTCTACCCGTACGCTGCACGCAAAGTTTAACTCACCAAGAGGCGGCTCCGCTAACACACCGGAGGCGGCCACTTGTTTGTGAACCGGGCCAGCTTCGCAGGTCAAACGTGCGAATCCCCCGCGTCGACTCTGCCTGGTCTCTCTCCGTGTCGGTTACGGTGGAAGTGGTCGTCTTCGCTCGTCGCTCCCGGTAAAGCGCATCGGCGGCACGTGGTCCTGGCTGTTAGACGAACATCCGCTATACGCCTTTCAGATAGGTTTCGAGCAAAAGCGCCAAGAAACAAACCATACCCCGCGCCCTCCCCAAACTAACACCAACGCGCGCATCCACGGTGCCAGGCGTCAAGTTCAAGTTACCTATCCTCAAGCACCAACTGTAACAAATAAGCCTCATCTTTTCCCAAGCCTGACAAAGACTGGAAACGTCCAGCGCCACGTTAATATGCTGCCATCGCAAGTGATTCGCAATTTCTGGACAATTTGTAAACCTGGGTCTCAACAAAAGTCCTGTCTTTTATCGTATAAACGTGCTGATCATTGCTAATGTATTTATGAAAAGCGTTCGTTTAGGGTAATGTTATGAAATAAAAGGTATATGCGTAGTTACCCAAATATAAAGCTTGAATATTTCGACGCAAAAACATAAGCACGAGAACATGGCTCGTGCTCACGTGTACGGTCCCTGAAATCACCAGGCATACTTGTCAATTCTTCTTGCAAGGTGCTGATGGATCTGTTATCAAAGACGCTGACATTGATACCTATTCACTGTGCAGGTGGCTGAGTTCGGACGCTTTGAAGGTGCCGTGAGTAAGCAAAGAATATATAAATCACAGAAGGCTGATCTGCGTATACTATTCCAAATAATTAAAGCGGCACCATCACAGGCTTCGAAAAAAAAATGCGCTGAGGTATGAGGTAATTGGGTATATACCATCTTCAAATGCCAGAACGTGCTTAAGCCTAAAAGCCTTTCAATCTTTTTGTTTGTTCTACAACCATCCGTCACACTTCGTTGTACTTCAATGTCATGATAAGCCATATAAAGCACTAGCAACGTGCAATACGGACTCTTGAAAAGATCAAAGAAAACTGGAAAATAAAGCTTTGTTTGCGCTATTTTTTCCCAGACACTTCTTAAGATGAAGCTCTACTCAACGTCTCCTGGTGGGACTGTCGAAAAAGCCTAATAAAATTATCTGTTTTTTAGCTGACGTTATGCAGCAGCTGTATACGTTAAGGGC
>WOVY01006995.1:0-83369 GCA_013436015.1 Rhipicephalus annulatus
GAAGTTCAACATGGCACGAGTTGGACCAGAGCAGAACGAGGTTGCCAGGTGTGAAGTGAACGTCACGATGGCGGGCGTCGTATACATCTTCTGATTGTCCTGGGAGCCCCGTAGTCGTCGTCAAGCAACTTGGCATGACGCTTGGGCCTTCATTATTGCATCACGAGCGTACTGACACGTTTTCATTTAGTGTGGTCAGCAGGAGAATCTCAAAGGTAGTGCAGGGCCATGGCCGAACAGTAAAAAAGGAGAGTCCAGCGGAGCCGTGTCTAGAGAATTGTGCGCGAATATTACAAGCGGTAGCGTAGTGTCCTAGTCACGGTGATCGGTGGAGACATACATGTAGAGCATCTCGGTGAGAGGGCGATTGAGGCACTCTGTTACAACACTTGTTTTAAATGGTAAGCAGTAGAAAGATTGTGTTTAGTGGCGAAGGAGTGGAGGAGGTCACCAACCGCTTAGGGAAACCTAGTAGATGCCTCGGTAAATAAGGAGTTGTCGAGGGGCGCCGGGGTGTATGATGACATCCTTCAATGCGAAATCAGCCACATCAGCTCCACATCTGGTTGGAAGGACCCGTGTGATTGCGGATCGGGTAGAATAATTGGTTTCTACTGAAATCCCCTGATTGCTCGCAGCTGACGTAGGAAAAAAGCCAAGCAGATCCACGCCAATGCGGTAGAATGGGTCTCGTGGGATGTCCATGGCTGAAGACGTCCGGCAGGAGAAACATTTTTTTCCGTCGTTAACAAGGGTCACAGGATGTAACCTAATGGCAGACGTCAGAGTACATGCCAGGCAAGAAAAAGCACCGGTGAACTCAGTCGTAGGGTTGGTGACACGTCGAGGTGACTGGGTATCGGTGCATCATGAAGCTCGGCGGTAACAGTGTGACGCAATCGAAGAGGAACCACTAGTAGTCTTTCGGGGCCGTCAGGACGCATAATGCAATGGTACAATACACCGTCATGTTCTCAAGCATTCGACGGGAAGGGTCGGGAGTCACTGACGTTAGCCGTCAAATAATACCGTCAAAGAAGGTATCCCGTCACTGCTTGATTCCACTGTCATAAAATGCGGATAGAGGGAAAACGTTCGCAGGAATTAAGGGTGGTTGTAGAGGAGTCACCGTCTGGAGGGTCAACAGGATATCAGGACAAGCTGTCAGCATTTTGATGCAAGCAGCCGGTTTTGTTGAGGACTGAGTAGTCGAATTCTTGAAGGCGCCTGAAGGGTCTTTCAGGGACGAAAGCCAGCACAAAGCGTGTTGATCAGTGATGACTGTGAACAGCCGGCCGTACAAATAGAAACAAAATTTCTCAACTGCCTAAACAAGTGCCAAGCATTCTCGTACAGTTAATCAATATTTTCTCTTAGCAGGCGAAAGAAGGTGTCTGGCATAAGCAACAACACGGTCTCGTCCTTTACGTTTCTGGGCCAGGACTGCACTGATGATATAGCCACTTGAGTCGGTACGAGCTTCTGTTGGAGCAGAGAAGTCATTTTGAGCGACGATAGGAGGAGAAGTAAGCAGACACATAAGATTTCGAAGCGCAGCTGCTTGCTCAGGGCCCCAGATGAAGCCAGCGTCTTTTTTCAGCAGTTGAGTGATAGGGTGTAGTCCGTTAGCGAAGTTTTTACAAAGTGGATGTAGCAAGAGCAGAGGTGAAAGAAACTGCTAACGTCTTTGTACAGGTGGGTACAAGGAAATCTTTACGGTCCATATTTTATATTAATCAGGGCCATACAGAATCCACGAGATGTCCAGGGACTGAAATTTTACGACGGCCGAAGTGGCACTTTGTCGAATTGAGTGATAGTCTCGCCGTACGAAACACAGATAAGATTTTCCATGGCCATTCAAGGTGCGTCAGGAAAGAAGGTGAAAAAACGATGACGCCTTCCAAGTAGCACCGGCAGATGGACTACCTCCAGCCGTGCAACCGGGTGTCCATCAAAAGTTAGATATGGCGGCCGCATGGCACAAGCCTAATGCCATCACATTAAACTAGTAAAAACCATCGGGGTGATAAACGCCGTCTTCCCACGGTTCATGTATTCAACGGCAATTTGCCAGTACGCGGAGCGAAAGTCGATGGAGGAAAAGTATTTTGCGCTGGGATGGCGATCTAGGCCATTGTCAATGCGTGGCAAAGGATAGACATCCTTCTTGTTTCAATGCCGATAATCGACGCGAAATCACCAGCTGTTGTCCTTCTTCTTGACAAGCACAACAGGAGACGCCAACGGACTGCAGGAAGGCTGGATGATATTCCGAGAAAGCATTTCGTTGACCTCCTGTTAATGATGTGCCGCTCAGCATGAGAGACGCTGTAGGATCTTCGATGGATGGTACTCGTATCACCTCTATCAATCCGGTGCTTAACAACAGACGTCGGGCTGATGGCGTGGTCGCCAAGGTCGTAGATGTCCCGAAAATATGCAAGGAGGGAACGCAGGTAGACAGCTTGTTGTTTCGGTAAGTCGGGTGCAATGATCCTGGTTAACACAATTTGGTCTGATTGAGGACTAGGAAAAGTTTTCTCGGCACTCGGCATGCTGTCAAAACTTAGAGCGCCAATATGCCACTCTGGCGCCGGTATGATTTCAGCAAAAGATATACTACGAGGGAGGACTTGTGTACACAGGCTTAAATTCGCCAGTGGTTATAGTGACGACGGTATGAGGAAACGCAACGTTGTGCGAAAGCACAAGGTCTACATTAGGGGCACATTACAAACACCGTCTGGGACAGGTGCCACAGGGGAGACGCCTATGTAAGGAATTGTTCGTTGAGGGAGACGCAGGTGTTCTGTGCAACAGAGCCGACATATAGGGCAGCTTGGAGGATGAACAACAGTATTTAGAGCGAGTTGCACTATACCGGCAGAACAGTCCATCAAAGCTGAATGTTAACACAAAAAGTCATGGACCAAAATTGTGTCGTGAGGGCAATGTTTTAAAATATAAAACAGAGCTGATGTGTGATGTCCGGCGACACTGACGCGAGCTTAGCACACACCAATCACGGCGACTGTTTCCCATCGGCAGTTCAGACCACAGGGGTTGGGCCAGAAGTAAGGGCTTTCTTCAGCCGTTTTGTAAGGTCACCATTCATGGTACGCACGTGTGCGCCAAAGCCAATGAGGGCGCTAGTTGGTACACCATCAACGTGAACATCGACAATTTTCTGATATATAGTCAAAGTCAGTGGAGAACTGTGGCATCAAATCGGTATTGAATCATCACCTCTAAGAGCTGGCCGCGTCAGTTTTATGGAGGTGAGCGCCGGAAGGAGCTTGGGAACGGAGATTGGTGAGATGAAGGCGAGCGGAAGAAACGGCGTTGCGCGAAGGGGAGTGGCTGGATTGAGGGGGCGAGGAATTGCCAGGTGTTAGCAGCTCTGTTTGCGGAGACGAGCGTGAATTTCTGGCAGGTGGGCGATGGGGTAAAGGGTGAGACCACGGAGCAGAGTTGAACCAAGCACAGCAGTAGCGCGAAATGTGGCCTATAAGACCGCAATCGAATCATATCGGCCGATCATCTCAGGTGCGCCATTCCACCTGGTTTCGATATCGTGGGCTTGCAGGAAAAAAATGGCAGCATATCCACGGAGTGAATGATGGATAGTGGGGTGAAGCATCCGTCCGTCCATTCGTTCTTGCTTCCGTCCATCAATGCGTGCGTCTCTGTGGCCCCCCGTGCGTCCATCCGCCCGCCCGTGCGTACGTCTGTTTATGCGTCCGCACGTTGATATGTGCGTCCGTGCCTGCCTTCAACCATGCATCAGCTCCTACGTCCGTCCATGCGTCCATTCGTCCGTGCAGCCATCTCCGTGCATCTGTCTGTGTGTCCGTTTATCCACCTATTCAACACTCCAAGTACCATCATCTCTATCTTTTCACCATATATTCCTCATGTAGAAGCACCGCCATCCAGCGGACATTCCAAGGACTGAACGAAAAGAAGCACTCACACACTTTCTTACTCAACTTTCCACCAACTTCCCACCTTCAACTTCCCACCTTTAACCAACTTCCGTCAACTTCCCACCTTTAACCACCTCGAGATCATGGTATATACTAGTTCACTGTATTCATGGCACTGCGGCCCAACGCTCGCTAAACCTTTCTAAAACCTAGGAAGTTACGCCCAGCAAGTATAACGTAGCAAGCCTTTCTTGTCTTCTGTGTGTTGTTGAACAATAAAAAATTCGCAGCGTGCGCATTAACTAAAAGCAGAATTCTCTTGTCTCTCATTCCCCCTTAGCAGCCATTAGCATGCACATTGAGCACTATCTTTTATTGTTCAAAAACGCACAGAAGAATTCTCTCACCGGCACCACCTTGGAGGTCAAAATGTAACACGGTTGCACACTACTACTACGGCCACGAGGGTTGAACGGGTGCCGCTATAAGGAGCTTCGCCCCTGAAACATCAGTTAGGTGGAACAGTCACGGATGAATTCGGTGGGGAGTAGTCTGGACGATGACTGAAGCAGACGTTCAAGCCGGCGCTGGGCAATTCTTGCTTCATGACGATTTGGATGAGGCAGACGGTGACGTGATAGCTGTTGGTGTTGTGGGGGGGTTGATGTGAGTGGAGCCGTGGCTGCGATTTCCCGACAGACAATACGAACAACATCGCCGGGACTTTCCGTAGAAGGCAGTGAGGGTCTGAAGCCTTGTTCGGAAGCCGGAAAACTGGTAGAGAGCACAGGGGCTCTTGGCTTCTTTAAAGCACCGGCATTCAGATATAATGTCCTGGACCGTAGATATTCTTGAACACAAGAAATTGAAGGACGTCATCTGATATGCCCTTAATAACATGGCCAACCTTACTGGCTTCGGAAATCTACATGTTCGCCTTGCAGCACAAAGCGAGCACGTCCTGAATGTATGAGAAGTACGATTCGGTGCACGACTGAACTCGACGTGCGAGCTCATTTCGGGCGGCACGTTGACTTCCCGCAGCCCTGCCAAATGGCTCCCGGAGCTTTTGCTTGCGTAACTCCCTGCTGGTCCACTCTTCGTGCGTTTTGTATAAGACTTTTGCAGTGCCTCTGAGATAGAAAATGATGTTGGCCAGCATGAGCGTTGAGTCCCATCGCATACGTACATCCACTCGCTCGTGTGACTTTCACCAGGCTTCGACGTCAACGCCATCGGTAACGAAAATGGTACCTTGATTTCTCTGAGGCTCCAAGATGTGGGTTGGCGGGCCAGTTGGAGAAAGCACGGAAGTGGTTGTAGAAGCCACGGTAAGGTAGTCGGAGAAGAATCGGTATTGTTGACTGCAGTCACCATAGGGAAGACCACTAGGCGCCCGCTATGAAGCTCCTTCTTGCGTGAAGTGAGTACCCCGCACCTTCCACCAATGATGTTACGGGGAGAATCACGTTACTTTACAAAACACAGAATAAACTAGGTGGTGGACAAGATGGCGCCCTGTTGGCTCGCAGAGTCCGTTTGCATCGTGTTCCTCCGTGTCCTCTTTGTCGTTCTCGTCCACCCGTTACAATATTGGGCGCACCTAGCCTGAGCACTTTGGTTTTTACGAAGAACTTCGCAACATTGAGAGCCGTCGCAACTTTACAAAGATTTAGTCTCAGCGTTAAGGGTGAAATAATCTGTGATGACAACTATACATTTCTTTTCTGTAGAGGAGGACGGAAAAGGTTTTAGCGGGTCCATTCCGACTCCTTGGGAAGGGGTTTCCGGTGTGTCTATTGACTGAAGCAGGCTTGGTTGCTTTACGTAGCAAGGTTTTCTCCTTTCGCATTCCAGGCCAGTTTTTACGTAGCCCTGCACTGATGCTTGCAACGCAGGCCACTAGTGTCTCATCCAAATTATGGCAAACGTATGGCTCACTCCAATATGCCCAGATGTTGGTTCGTCATGAGACACGTGCAAAATTTCTTCTCGCGTAGCTGAGCGTATAACAAATACAACTTTTTGGCGTTGGGCTCAAAGTTCTTCTCGTAAAGCATATTTTTCGTAGGCATAACGGAGAAAGTGCTCGAGATAGCAATCGAGGGACTTAAACAGCGAGTCCTTGCCGCTGTTCTATCAGCAGCATCCGACCCGGTCATCTCGCTGTTGCTCGGTGATTTCTGATGCATTGAAAAATGCCTAAGGAAGAGAAGACTTGTTCATCTGACACAATTGAGTCGAATTCATCACGTGATAGACAGTCTTCATTGTGTTGTATACCGGGTTTGTATACCACTGTAACATCATACTCTTGTGGTCTAAGGCCTAATCTTGCTAGTCGGCCTGATGGATATTTCAGATTTGCCATCCAGCACAAAGAATGATGATCGCTGACTGTTTAAATGGTCTGCCGTAAAGGTAGGATTGAAGGTTACTAATTACCCAGATGACGGCGAGACACTCTATTTTTGTTGCAGAGTTATTTGCCTCAGCTTTCGAGAGTTGGCGCTGGGATAGGCTAAAACTTTCTCTTGGCTCTTTTGCCACTGAACTAGGATAGCGCCGAGGCTGACATCATTTTCAATAGTATGAACATCAGTGTCGGCTGTCTCCTCAAAACGAGCAAAGCTTCAAGAAGCTTGCAGGCGTTTTCTTAGCTCATCACAGGCTTCCTGTTCGCTTTACCACATGAAGAGCATGTCGTCTTTTATTGTATTGGTAAGAGGTTCAGTCATCAAATTTTTTTTACAAATATCCTATAGTAAACACGTGAGCCCCAAAAGCGGAGTACTGACGCTTTGTCGGCGTTGGCAACGTGGTGACAGGCGCAGTCAGTTAAGGATAAGGGCGAACGCCTCCGGAACTATTGACATGCCCAAAGACTTGCAGCTCTTCAAAGGTGAAGTGACATATTTCTTTTATTGCGGTAGCAATTATATGGACACTCTCGGCGCGTTTTCGCGCCGCTGGCATCGGCGTCATGCACAGTATATGTATACGTGTACATATATATTAAAACTCAAGAAAGAAGGCCGCCTACGCTCGGCCCCCAGCTTTTCGCTATGCGCCAATGTGCGCTTATCTCCCACGCGTACTTTACTAGCGAATCAGGGAAGGGGGGGGGGGGGTTAGATGTTTGTGCGCGCGCTTATTCTTTGGTGGGGAAAACCGCGGGCCTTCGGCTTGAGCGGAACGTTTGCGTTTAGTTAACAAATGCGCAATGATCACTTCGCTCGCCAGGCAGGTGTCGTTTGCAAAAAGAGTGCACTTCTCAAACACAGCGAAGAAACAACTGGGACTAATGGTATTCATTACTCATCTATACCTGCCAATACGTGTGGTACGTCGTTTTTGTGTAATCAGTGCTTCCAGTGTCGAGTGGTAAGTGTTATTCGCTCTTGCCGCGTGTTTGTTGTTTCAAGCGTATTTTTTGCGTGCGCAGCGCACTGCACGTTTGGATGTACTTGGCGTTCTCGGTGTTACAGTCTAAGTTGTCACTATCGCATTCGTTGCCTAGCCCTTGTGTCAAAACTGTGACTTTTTTGGTTTTTTTTGTCAATTCTGCTCAGCGGATGGCTTCCTGTATTATGCGCAGTTGCTCTATATATGGCCGAACGTTTCGGAAAATATGACGACATCATGCAAATACACTTAGCATGACTTCCACTTGAATCCTGCGAAAACAGTCAATCATTCTCTGAATTGTCGCTGCCGCGGTACACAGGTCGATTGCAAGCGCTTTAAGTTCGTAGAGACCTTCTGGCGTTACCAATGCTGTTTTTCATGGTCCGGCCCCTCCACCTTTATTTTCAAATATCTGGTCTTGAGACATAGGGAGGAGAAAAACTTAGCGCATCACAGCCGATCGAGTGTATGATCGATACACGGCAGAGGGTACACATCCCATTTAGTTACGCTGTTGAGTTTACGATAGTAAATGCCAAATTGAATTGTATTGTCTTTCCTCTTAAAAACAATACGGGAGATGCCCATTGGCTGTTGGAAAGCTGGATGACGTCATCGGAGAGCATCTCTTCCAATTTGATTTTTTATGATTTCTTTGTCCGTTCGTGACACTCAATATTGGTGCTGGCGTATTGATCTGTTATCCTCTTCTGTTATGGCCCTATGCTTCGCAAACGATGTGCGATGCACCTTCGATGAGGTGGAGAAGCAGTGAACGAATTCTTTTATATGGGCATGTATAAGTTTTGTTTCACTGTTTGTGAACGATAACTGGTTCCTTGATCATGCAGGTGACACGTGGAGCGGTTGATGTAGTCTTTAGGCTGCCCAGTGCGGTCATCAACAGAACTCCTGGAAATAGTCAATAGCCGTACCTTTGGCGACGTGTTGACATTCATCTCCTGAATTCGTAAGTGGGACGTCTGCGTGAACAATTATTATTGAACGAAGGTCATAGAGACGATAATTTCCTTGCTCAGAAACAGATGTACGTTGCCATCCGCAAACATACGCGGTCGTGAAAATCCTCATTCTCCAAAAACCATTACACTGCAGCGTGGCGGCACCGTTACGTCATCATCAACACACAGAGCAGTAAGGTGTCGCTCCTTGGCCTCTTTGTTCGGCATGGCGACGAACGCCAAACGCATCGCTCGCGGTTGAGAAAAACAGAAAACAGTTCATCTTACTAAGGCTGTAGAATTGAGGTGTTTTTTTGGACTTAACTGCAAATTTCCGGCAACCGTCGCCATGCTGACATCATCCAGGAGACACCAACGTAAATTTTGAAGCAAATTTCATTGTTGTGCATTATTCATGTGATATGAAACGTTGATCCTTGGTTGTTTCTAATGAACCAGTTCATTGCGCTCGTGTTTGTGACACTGACCTCTTAGACGTCCAACGTCTAATTTTTTGTCGGTATTAAGGCATTATGCTCACTCCTGCCATAGCCCCAAATTGGGGGCTGCAGTATGTATAAATAAATAAATAAATAAATGTCAACGTCGTTTATTGGCTGCGCTTGCTTGAAACACACCCCGGAAAACGGCACTGGGCAAAGTAGGTCGCGAAGGAAGTTCACCGAACAGAAGAGTGGGTGCACAGTTACCGTGAGTAAGTACACATTGTGGAATTCGCTGCCTCTTTGGGATTCATGCAAGAGACAATTCTGATTCGCGACAACACCGTGATGTGCTAAGCTACTAGGCGTTTACTCTAGGGAAGACGTATGACATCGCTGCAGACGGATTCGTCAAGGCCAATGAATAATATGTATTGATTGATTGATATGTGGAGTTTAACGTCCCATAGCCACCATATTATTATGAGAGACACCTTAGTGGAGATCTCCGGAAATTTTGACGACCTGGGGTTCTTTAACGTGAACCCAAATCTGAGCACACGGGCCTGCAAGATTTCTGCCTCCATCTGAAATGCAGCCGCCGCAGCCGGGATTTGATCCCGCGACCTGTGGGCCAGCCGCCGAGTACCTTAGACACTACACCACCGTGGTGGGGGCAATAATGTATGTGAATTCTGGCTTCCAGAGTTCACACTGTATTTTGTCGACGCAATCTACGACTCCTCATTTCTTATTGTACGTCACCTGGCCTTTAGAAAAGCGACTGTAGTTACTGGTATGCGGTTATACACGTTTTAATAAAGAGGAGACAACAGGATATAAATCAAATGTTGTAGGGAATGGGGGGACATAAAAAATTGACCCCGTATCTGCATAATATACTGCAAATGTCGTCGAAAAACGACAGTATTTAGCCTGGAGTGGACAAAACGTTTATGTGATGTTCTGCGCAAGAAAATTTGTGATTGGTATTCTGGAGGCGCTGCGTTGTGCTCGAGCATGCAGCGGAGGTAAACGAGCGCATCAAGTCATGTCACATGTGAGACTTGAGTGCTATCTGGCCGTCATCTTCGAAAACGTAGCGTGCGGTGTGCGCGCCCGTCTCGGTGGCGATAAGTTGAAGAACACAAGGCGACGGGTAGGTGCCACCAGGGCTTCATCCTAGCAAAGCATTGGGACCGCTTGCCTTTTCGTGCAAGCGTTGCATCATCAGTGCAGCGTGATAAGAGTTACGATCCTTAGAATTACTTATGTATGCCTTTTCTAGTAAAAAGACCCACATGGACAATATTGACGTGTTTTTATGTGCAGCATGGCTGAGTCACTCCGACGTCACCGGCCATTTCGTTAAAATCACGTGAGCTGTTACGTCACCATTCTTGCCTATATCTACTTTGTATCAACCACAATAAAGGTTGTTCATCACCCGACTGCAGGCCTGCTTACATGGTGGCCGCGGTGCCTAGCTGAAATGAGCACGCCGCCAGCGATTTTGCCGTCAACAATCTTGCCGCCGCCAAAGCCGCTGGACACATCGGGCAACACCTGGCTTGCATGGAAAACTTGAAAGAGTGAGTTAACGCCATTTTCCACTCCTACCCAGTTGACAAAACAAGCTAAAGAAGTGCAAGCAGCCCCGTTGCTAGTGATTATTGGCGAAGAGGCAAGGAAAGTATACAGCACCTTCACGTTTGAGGCTGAAGAAGACAAAAATAACCTAGACGTCCTAATTGCCAAGTTTGAAGACTTCTACAAGCCAAAAACGAACTTGACCTATCATGAATTTCTATTTGGGTCTAGAAACCAAAGAAAAGGCGAACCTTTCAATGAGTGGCTGACAGAGCTCCGAATGTTAGCCACAAACTGTGAATTTGGGGTAATGGAAGACCAGATGCTGCGCAGTCGTATTGTTCTGGGTATTCGTGACAAGAACCTGCACCAGAAACTGATTGCGGAAAACCCTTCGTACAAGAAAACTATCGATATCTGTCGCACGCAAGAGCAAGGAAAACAGAAGTTTCGTGAAATCAGTGAAGCCGCGGAGACAGCGCAGAACATGGCAGTTAACGCAGTCGCAAAGAAAGGGGATGCCTGCGGCAGCTGCGGCTATCGCGCACACGGCGACGAAAATTACCCCGCCACCGGTAGAACATGCAATAAGGGCAAAGGATTTAACCACTTTGCGCGAGCATGCAAATCGGAAACGCCTTCGCGAACCATTCCTCACAAGAAGAAAGAACTACGGGAACTATGCGCAGAAGGCGATTTTTTTCTGCAAAAATTAATGGTGAGCACGGTCAACACAGACCACTGGAGTGCGACGGTAAATATTGAAGGCCAACCAATGACTTGCAAATCAGACACGGGGGCTAATTGTTGCGTCATTTCAAAGAGGGACGTTGCAAAGCTACCTGATATACCAGAGCAGGCTTGCCGGGTCGCGCTAACAGCATTTTTCGGCCACAAAGCAACCGCCCAAGCAAAAGTGCACCTGCGGCTTTCAGTTAATGAGAGGGTGTTCCACGAAACATTCTACATCATAGTGCAAAGTGTATTAATGACTCTGAGTGGTTCAGCAGCCGAACGCCTTGAATGTATCCGCCGGGTACAGCACATTGATGTCGATCAACTTTGCCAGCCAGCCCACCCTTTCGCAGATGTCTTCACAGGACTGGGTGAGCTCAAGGACTACGAGTACGGAATAAAACTCAAGTCGGCGCCGTGGGTGTCCTCGTACGAGCTCGAAGAGTCCCCGTGGCCCTGGAGGACAAGACTAGAGCCGAACTTCAGCGTATGGAGGATCAGGGCGTCATAACAAAGGTAACTGAGCCTACAGATTGGTCCAGGCCATATGGTTACCGTTGTTAAAGAAGACAAAGTTCGAATTTGCCTGTATCCAACACCGCTGAATAAAGCCGTACTCCGTGAAAACTATCCCATGCCAACGTTAGAGGATGTTGCTCCTAGGCTTGCCGGAGCAAGATTCTTTTCTACGCTTGATGCAGCTTCAGGGTTTTGGCAAATTCGCTTAGCGAGTCGATCTCCGATCTTTGCACCATGAGCACTCCATATGGTCGTTATCGGTTCCTTTGTACGCCGTTCCGGAATAGCTTCGGCCCCAGAAATATTCCAAGCAGCAATGCACCGCGTTTTGGAAGGCTTGTCCTGTGTGGCGGTTGTGATGGATGACGTATTAGTATGGGGCAGAACTAAAGAAGAGCACGACTGCAGCTTAAAACTTGTGTTATCCTGGTGTCAACAGCACAACCTCAGACCTAACCCAAAGAAGAGTGCGTTTCTGCAGCCGGAGGTCCAGTATCTGGGACACATACTCACTACAGAAGACTTACGCCTTGATCCGGAGAGGGTACAGGACATACTTAGAACAACGGAACTGAAGAACAAGAAAGAACTGCAAGTATTTCTTGGTACGATGAATTTCGTGCAGCGATTCATTCCCAACATGTCAGAGGTAACTGCTCCGCTTCGAACACTGTTGCGTAAAGACATTGCATGGGTTTGGACGGAGGCGCAGCCAAAACGTTTTGAGACCTTGCGTCAATACTTGACGAAAGCACCCGTTTTTGGCTTTCTTCAACCCTAAAAAGCCTTTCATTCTCTCGGTTGACGCAATCCAATTAGGAGTCGGCGCAGTTCTCATGCAAGGATCGCTTTTTCGTCCCGGTCGCTCACACAGGCGCAACAAAACTATGCAAAAATTGAGAACGAAATATTGGCGATAGTGCATGGTTGCACGAAGTTCAATGACTATGTTTCGGTCAGGCAGAAGTGATTGTAGAGACCGACCACATGCCTTTAGTACTAATACCTAACAAGCCGCTGCACCAGTGTCCCCTTCGCTTGCAACGCATGAGGCTGACCTTGCAGCGCTATCCGATCAAACTGGTTTATAATCCAGGCAAAGATCTTTTTCTTGCTGATGCTTTGTCCCGTTTTCTGAGCACAGTGAGCATGTGCGATGAAACTGCGAAGTTTCATGTAAATGTGCTGGAATTTGTGTCAGCCTCGAAACCCCGTCTAAAAGTAATCTCGCAGCAACCAACAACAATACCGTTCTCTTCAAGCTGCGGGAATATGCGCTGACCAGTTGGCCTGACAAGAAGCACAAGGTTCCAGAAGCCATTCACCCATACTGGTCTTATGAGGACGAGATACATGCACAAGACTGGCTCCTATTTCGCTGCAACAAGGTGATCATACCAAGTTCGATGAAAGCAGAAATATTGGCTCTTTTGCCCGTCGCACACCCCGGAGCCAATAAGATGAAGGCGTGGGCACGAAGCGTCATGTTCTGGCCCTGCCTGGCAAGCGACATAGAGCAATTTTGCCGAAACTGCAAAATGTGTCAAAAGCATCAGTCCCGAAACGCAAAGATGCTGCTTTTGAGCCATGAGGTTCCAAACTTGCCCTGGGAAGCTGTAGGAATGAACATATTCTTTTACGGGGGCCGCCAGTTTGCCATTATTGTCAATTTATATTCCTTCTTTTTTGAAATAAGGAAATTTCGTCATACCACTGCTAATCATCTGAAGTCTTGGTGCACAGAACTTTTTTCGGTTCATGGATTACCGCTTAAACTGTGCATTGATAATGGGCCGCCATTTAACAGCGCAGAATTCAAAGACTTTTTTATATGGGCTCGGCATTAACTATGTAACGTCAAGCCCATATCATTCACGCTCAAATGGTATGACGGAGAGGGCCGTGCAAGAAACAAAAAAGCTATTAAAGAAGTGCTCTCTTAGAACGCCTGATTTCCACATGGCACTGCTTGAATGGCGTAATACACGGCGAGATTCTTTTTTGAAATCCCCTGTGCAGAGATTGATGGGAAGGCAGACGAGGACCCTGCTGCCCGTACCTCAAGCCACCTCGTGCCGGAAACTGTGCCCAGCCGAGCCGTCCTAAAACGTCTCCAGGAAATCCGCCAACGCCAGAGGATCTACTACAATCGCCATTCCAGGCACCTGTCACCTCTATTACCTGGCCAGAGGCTGACTACATACGATACCCATGAAAAGACCTGGACACCTGTGGTCGTTCTAAGGCTAGCTGAGACGCAGCGCTCCGTGGTTGTGAAGACGGAAGATGGCCAAGAAATTAGACGCACACGCGAGCGTCTGCGAGGCGCACCTACACATCCCGAAGAGAGACCTCGTGACGGGTCTGAATTACTAGTCGACGCCCAGCCCGCTCAAGAGCTACAGAGAAGCACAAGGCCACGCCAGGAGCCTTGCCGGTACCCACAACGAGAAAGACCAGTGTAATTATTTGCTTCCCTAAGAAAAGGGAGATGTAGCATGGCTGAGTCACTCCAACGTCACCGGCCATTTACGTTAAAATCACGTGACCTGTTACGTCACCATTCTTGCCTATATCTACTTCGTTTCAACCACAATAAAGGTTGTTCATTACCCGACTGCAGGCCCGCTTACATTATGGTGCTTCAGATATCCAAAATAATTGCTTTTTAATTGACAATCGCAGAAGTATGAATGCTAAAGCTTGAGCAATATTGGTGGGTGCTGCGGATGGGGTGAGCCGTTTGGGGTATCGTATGGCACCGTTTAGTCTTTCGGGTGTCCTTAAGGGCGGACAAACTGACCAGAAGTTTTGCGTCGCAGTTGCCCAAGAAAAACTGTCAACTCTAAAGAGTGCCTCTTATTCAACGCTAGAGGCGCCGGAAAGATGAAGCTTTTAGATATGTGGGACACCAGTTTAGTTGTAGTTGGCTTTCTGGTGAAGAAATAGGCTCAGATTATTTCAAATAAAATGTCGCCTTCGTGATTGTTGTTCTAAACTGTACGTTGAACGTAAGTCCTAACTTGCGACTGTTATGAACAAAGTAAAAAGGCATACCGCGACTGAGCAAATATATAATCGCTGCACCAATGTTGGTATTACCCACCGTTATCACGAAAGCTTGCGCGGAGATGTCAAGATTGAATTTATTAAACATACATTGTGCTAACGCGTTTGTTACGCTCCACTGTCAACCGCTAGCCTGGTAACGAGGCTCCTGGATTCACTTGCCTTCGGATTCAGCAGCAACAAGAAGCATTTCGCCTTCTTTCGGTAATCTCTTGAGCAATGTGGAAACGAAGTAGTGACGAGCTTTGGTAGTTAACTGTTCTGTGCTTATATTGTTAGAATGTTTATAGTGAAATAAATTGTACCTCAACCACCTGATGGAAGTGCAATGTACTTATCCCCAATATGGGTACAGACGATTCTGAGAAAACAACGCACTACCTTGGCCCAAAGATTTGGTGTGAGTTTGCGAAATATGCTGCCACTTGGATATACAAAACTAACTCAAGCGGTCTCTCAGATAGCATGGTGGGGAAAGCCATCTGGTTTGCCTGTTTCATTATCACTGTCCTAGCTATGATCATCTTTGGAGCTGGTGCATTTTAATGAACATGGGTGGACATAGATATTGTGGATATGAAGCTTAAGTTACATGTTGGTGTAATATTCTAATCAGAGTGGTAATATTTTGCTTTCTTAAAAGGGAACGCCATCGAGTGTAGAATGTCTGTACACATCATTGTTTGCCATTGATTGGTGAAGGGAGCATCTGCACCATTAACTGCAAAGTTATGGAGCAACAAAATGCTGAGGTGAAAAATTCGTACTCTTATTTCTCTTGTCTTATTCGCTGCTGACAATGCGCATTGTAAATGCGGAAAGAAGGTCCCCCTTTTGTGACGCCTTTAAAAACAGTTCTACAGACTTCGAGAGGCCTTTCATGTACAGATGAATTCCTCACGCGGAGGTCATAGTACGAAACGTGCCCTAGAAAGAAAAAAAGCAGAATAAGAAAGCGTGTGATTCTGCAATTATCCACACACACACACACGAACATGTATACATATATATATATATATATATATATATATATATATACTGCGGTAACGAAAATTGATTGGCCTGGTACAATACACAATGGAAGAGAGGGACACGTACGCAGTGTGGTTTTATAAACGTTTGAGCTAAAACGTTAAAACAACATCCGGGACCGTTGCTTTAATATCGCACTCTTTGCACCCTCTGGCCTGTAGCACTGACTGAGCTCGGCAAAGCGCCGCAGACATCTTCGTACGGCAAATGGTAAATCCTCGCCGTTAAAATTCCAAACAATGAGTAGCACGCGAGAAAGAATTTGAACGAGACAGGCAGCGTAGCGAGGTGTTGCTGGTTTCAAGCACGTGTGCGCACTTCGAAAAGTTTTTCTTCTGGTATATATTCTTTGTCGCTTCTGTGTCTGTATGTCTGTCCGCAAAGCTCATTCACAATGGTAAACGACTCCACAGAACCTATATGCAGTGAATTTGGGTGGTTATTTTCACTACACACCACACACCTGCACTTAGAATTAACTTGAGAGCACATTGCCGGTAAATACCGATTAGGGCCCACACATTTGAGCTTTTCTTATTAAAGATCTCTATTCAAGATACTTGGGCAGTATTGACCACATAGTGATTCTTCTTTATGACCACTTTATACCAACGAAAATGGGCAAACCTTGACTATTACATCCGTGGTGTATTAAAAAGAAATTTCGTTACATGGTGAAGTACGTGGTAATTGTTTTTATTTCTTTCAGTCATCGAATGTATACATCTTTGTTCTCGGCAGGAGTAGGTGCAGTAAGTTCTTAGGTAGTTAATCAACGCCAATCAGAGCCACATCAAAAGAACTAGAATAATTTATACCTTTTTCGTCCAGGCTGCCTGGGCGCCACTACAGTGCTGTCTGGGCTGTTCTTAACATGCGCGAACCCCCCAAACGGCAGGGCCGAATTTGTGACATCGGCTTCTATACTTCCGCGCAACAGCCCAGAAAAGAGAGGATGCTTTTCTCTGTAAGAAAGGTCCATAGAGCAAGAGTAACAGACGTGAAAGGAGAAAGAGTGAGGGGGGAATGATTGTACAATATCGATGACAAACACCAACACAGAAAAAAAGTACACCTTATCACTTGTGACAGGAACCTCAAAAGAAGTGAAAGACTGACCAGAAATATTTAACTATGTTTATAGCTTTCATCTTTTTTTCAGTTTCCTTTTGTTTTGTGTTTGTTTGTGCTTCTTTTCGTTCCTGTCTTTTTGTATCTCTCGCTTGCCTTGGCCACATGTTTCATTTATTTCTGTACCGAGCTTACACTGTATATATCTGTTTATTTTATATTTCCTTTTTCTATTCTTTTTATGAAACTTTTTCCCGTTCCCTCTGCATTATCTCCTTCTACAGCTCCCTTTCCTTTACCACGCCTTCGGTATACTATGAAAGACGACGCTGTCCTATGTTCTATTAGCTTTCCTGGGCTGACGAATGCTAAAAAATTTGCTTCAGCGTTAAGTGCGGATTTGAACTCTGCTAGGTTCATTGGTATGTACTGGTAACAAGAGCATCAGTGCCGCTTAGATTTACACTATGTTTGATATAAATTTTCAGGTAAAATTTCACTCCTTTTTTTCTCGTTCAAGTAGTCAGTCACTAACACCGGGTATTGTAAAGGCGGAAAGAGGGTGCACGTCCCTTGACGCCTTTAAACGATTCTAGACAGACTTCAAGGAATCTTGTATATATTGATGAACTCCTCTAGTTATATATTGCCACAGGCATGGAACGAGGTTTAGCCATGCCAATGCGAGTATGTGCCATGGTGTGAAAGAAGAAGAGGACGGTTGGTGTGTGCTCGTGCTCTAACGTTCGGTTCGGCTCGACGTCCAGTGCTGCTCCTGTGAACAGACGTTGTGGTCGTTCTGTGATCACGTGACATTTTCTGGTGGAGGTGCTGGGTAGTGTTGTATGCACTGCAATCAGCAGCAAGGTCCCGACACTAGCCACGACTTGGAAGAACCAGCTGACCTACGGCGTAGCAGGCGACAACTAGGCCTACCTCCTGAATTCAGACCATTTCCTCAACTCGGCAGTACTATGGCTAGTGCGGGAACGCAAACCCAAGAAACATCAACGCTGCCTCCTCCATGGTTCTTCAACGTCCCGCGTACTCCGAAGCCGTTCCACGGTGACCCTTATGAGGACGTCGATGACTGGTTCGACGACTACAACCGTTGCGGCAGCGTCAACGAGTGGAACGAGCAGCGAAAGCTTCGGTACGTCTACTTTTATCTCGAAGACTCTGCGCGCACTTGGTTCGAAAACCATGAAGCCACTATGACAACCTGGCCAGAGTTTTGCAACCAGTTGCGAAATACTTTCCGAAGCTCTGACCGAAAGGAGCAAGCGGAACGGCTCCTCAATTCCCGAAACCAGCGTCCGAACGAGAGTGTTGTCATGTTCGTTGAGGACATGACGCGGCTGTTCAGGCGACCCGACTCTTCAATTGCGGAAGAAAAGAAGGTGCGCCTCCTAATGCGTGGAGTGAAGGAGCAGCTGTTCGCGGGACTAGTGCGGAACCCTCCCGGCACTGTAGAGGATTTCCTTCGCGAAGCCACGACAATGGAGAGAATGCTAAGGCAGCGTTCGTACCAGTATGAACGTCCTGGCAGTCTTTCGTCAGTGTCGTCGGCCCTACAAACACCTGACGTCACGACTGTAAAAGACCTGACGGAGCTCGTGCGCAGTATTGTGCGTGAGGAGCTGCAAGAGCTGCACGTGGTGTCTTCTCCGCCCCATGTTGCTGATTTAACGGATGTCGTTCGCGAAGAGGTCCGGCAGCTGGTGCACCCCATGACGACTCTGCGTGCAGCCGAAGTTCAACCCATGACGGCCCCGCGTCCAGCCGAAGCTCCGCTATTAACGTACGCGGAAGCACTGCGTACTCCTGCACCGGCTGTTGGCTATCCGTCCCGTCCGTCCACCCTGCAGACGGCACCGTCGTTCTACTCGGGACCACCGCAGTACGGCAACCCACCCCTTACACGGAAATCCAGTGTATGGCGTGCTCCCGACAACCGGCCTCTTTGTTATCATTGTGGTGAACCAGGTCACATCTACCGTGAGTGCGCCTACAGGCAAATGGGTCTTCCCGGCTTTCGTCCGGATGCTCGTCGACCCAGAGATGGTGAGCGGCCCCGTGCTATCGCCGAATACTTGGCAAGCCAACGATCTTCAAACCTTCCGCGTCGCCAATCCCGCTCACCATCTCCACGGCGTTCCACGTCACCTGGCCAACAATCAACCTTTGCGGACGTCCTTGCAGGAAGATCACCTAGATCCACAAGCCCGCGCAGGGGAAACTAAGAACAGCGACCTCTGGGGGTGAGGCCGCTGTTGATCGACCGTTACAAGACCCTCCCCCGATTTGCCTGCCGACATCCGACGACCTTCTTTCACCGACGTGTGCCATCGACGACAAACAGGTCTCTGCTCGTATCTCTGTTCTTCTCGACAACCACCCGCTGACCGCTCTGGTAGATACGGGTGCCGATTATTCTGTTATAAGCGCTGACCTCGCTGCACAGCTAAGAAAGGTAACGACACCTTGGGGACATGGAAGCAACCTCCGGACTGCGGGAGGTCACCTATTGACACCGCTAGGAATGTGCACTGCCCGCCTCCGAATTCGTGAGTCGACGTACATTGTTTCCTTCGTTGTATTGCGCGAATGCTCCCAAAACCTGATTCTCGGAATGGATTTTCTCCGCGAGCATGGAGCCATTATTAACCTTCGCGACCTGCTCATAACGTTATCCAACGACCATACAGCCCTACGAAAGGATGCAGTTGCGCCGACCACAACACTTCGAATTGCTGACGACACCATCGCACTGCCGCCGCGAGCCAGTATGTTGGTAACCGTGAAGAGCGACTGTGACAACAAGAGTAGTGGCATCGCGGAAACAAACCTCTCGGTGCTCTTGGCTCGGCAGATTTGTGTCGCGCGTGCTATCGTCAAACTGAAACATCGGCGGACTCAGCTTCTGATCACGAATTTCGGCGGCCAGTACCAACACTTAGCAAAGCGAACAGCAATCGCGAACTTTGAAGCCATCGATGACGCAGAATGTTCCACTATCGCTCCGATTGCCACTGCTGCCGAAGGTAACTCTGATATAGAAAGTACGGTGGACGTGAATTGCCAGCTATCCTGTGCGCAGCAACAGCAGATACGCATGATTTTACGTACGTATAGTGATTGCTTTGCGTCCACCTCCAAAATCAAGCAGAGCCCAAACGTGAAGCACCGCATTATAACGGACCCTACCGAACGGCCTGTACGACAGCACGCCTACCGCGTGTCGCAAGAAGAACAAAAGGCAATACGTTTTCAAGTGAAACAGATGCTCGACGACGACGTGATCCAACCCTCAAACAGTCCATGGGCGTCACCAGTCGCACTTGTTAAAAAGAAAGACGGCACTCTTCGATTTTGCGTCGATTACCGGAAGCTCAACAAAATGACGAAGAGAGACGTCTACCCTCACCCACGCATAGATGATTCACTGGATCGACTTCGACATGCCCGATATTTTTCCTCAATGGATTTACGCAGCGGCTACTGGCAGATCGAGGTCGATGAACGGGACAGGGAAAAAGCAGCATTCATAACTCCCGGTGGCCTCTACGAATTCAAAGTGTTACCATTTGGATTGTGCTCTGCACCGGCAACGTTCCAAAGGATGATGGACACCGTCCTGTCCGGTCTGAAGTGGGAATCCTACCTCGTGTATTTAGACGACGTCGTTGTTTTTTCCAAAACATTTGAGCAACATTTACAACGACTTCAGTCCGTCTTCGTCGCTATTCACTCCGCAGGCCTATCTCTAAAACCGGAGAAGTGTCATTTCGGCTACGAAGAACTAAAGTTCCTCGGCCACCTTATCAGTCACGATGGCATTAGACCAGACCCAGAAAAGACCATGGCTGTTGCTGCATTTCCTCCACCTTCGAACAAACGGGATTTGCGCCGGTTTTTGGGTCTCTGCGCCTACTACAGGCACTTTGTCCAGAGCTTTGCCAACATCGCTGAACCCCTTACCCGTTTAACGAAAGAGGATACTCCTTTTGTGTGGGGTCCAGAGCAGAGAGCCGCCTTTTCCCAGCTTCAGCAGTGCCTTCAGAGTGAACCCTTACTAGGGCACTTTGATGAAGATGCCACCACCGAACTTCACACTGACGCAAGCAACATCGGTCTTGGTGCAGTACTCGTCCAGTGGCAAGACGGCGCTGAACGTCCCATCGCTTATGCTAGCCGCATTTTGTCATCTGCGGAAACTAACTACTCGACCACGGAGAAGGAATGTCTTGCTGTTATTTGGGCGATAACAAAGTTCCGACCGTATCTGTATGGCCGTCCATTCAGAGTAGTTACGGACCATCATGCCCTCTGTTGGCTGGCCAATCTCAAGGACCCTTCAGGGCGCCTCGCGAGGTGGAGCTTACGCCTTCAAGAATTTGAGGTTACAGTCGTCTACAAGTCGGGCCGCAGGCACACTGATGCTGATTGCCTTTCGCTGCGCACCCCTCGCGACGACATCAAGGGACGATGATACCGATGGCCATTTTCTTTGTGCAGTCAGTGAATCCGACTTGGCCGAACAACAGTGGAATGATTCAGAGATCCAACAACTTATCAAATAACTTCAAGGTCGCAGCTCGAGTCCACCATCGGCATTTGCACGTTCAGGGTCATTTTGTCTCCGCAACGACATCGTCTACAAAAAGAACTTCGAACCTTATGCGACTGAGTACCTCCTTGTCGTTCCACCAGGGCTACGTGCTGACATTTTATCTGCCTGCCACGACGAGCCTTCCTCCGGCCACCTAGGATTCGAACGCACCCTTGCCCGGATTCGGACTCGCTACTACTGGCCAAAACTCACCCGGGATGTCAAGCATTACGTTAAAACATGCAATCATTGCAAGCGCCTGTAAAGCCCCACCTGTGCGCCCTGCTGGTTTATTACAGCCTGTTGCACCCCCGTCACAACCGTTTGAACGAATCGGCATGGACTTGCTTGGGCCCTTACCGAAGTCACATGATGGCAACCGCTCGATCGTAGTCGCTACTGACTATTTAACGAGGTACTGCGAAACGAAAGCCCTACAACGAGGCACCGCCAATGAGGTTGCGTATTTTTTTATCAACAACATCGTCCTCCGCCATGGAGCGCCAACAGTTCTTATCACTGACCGTGGAACAGCCTTTACAGCCCAATTGATGCAAGACGTCGCGAGACTTAGTGGAACAGCTCATCGCAAAACAACCGCATACCATCCACAAACCACGGTCTGACGGAGAGATTAAACATCCCCGTCATCGCCATGTCATTTACCAACCCGGTGATCTGGTCTGGCTGTGGATCCCCGTTTGCAAAAGGGGCCACTCGGAAAAGTTACTTCACCGCTACTTCGGTCCCTATAGAGTACTACGGCGCCTCACAGATGTCAACTACGAAATTCTGCTTGAAGACACAGCTCAGCGATCTCGATGTTCCCAGCAGCCCGACATTGTTCATGTGTCACGGATGAAGCCACACTACCCCCGAGCCACCTGACACTGCTTCTTAACGCGTCTTTGTGCGTGTACGCGACTACTTTAACTTTTAGTCGGCATTGGTCATCGGGGTGGTACTTTTTTTTTCGAAGGGCGGGTAATGCCACAGGCATGGAACGAGGTTTAGCCATGCCAATGCGAGTATGTGCCATGGTGTGAAAGAAGAAGAGGACGGTTGGTGTGTGCTCGTGCTCTAACGTTCGGTTCGGCTCGACGTCCAGTGCTGCTCCTGTGAACAGACGTTGTGGTCGTTCTGTGATCACGTGACAATATATTCACTGTTTGCAGGTTCTGCTACGTGAAACAATCGTAGCTGCTTCTTCCACCTACGAATCTGTATAACACGAAAGTGAAACAGATTTCCAACGATGCAGTTGAGCGCTTATTGTGCATTGTTTCGACACATGAGCAAAGGGCTGAATGCAACGGCAAAGAAATTGTAATGTCATGCGGAGAACGTTACCAGCCCGGAAATAGCACAAAATGTGCATACACAATACGAGCGCGGACTGCCACAGCTTGAAATTGATGCGCACCGCTGAAACATGACAAAACACACAGTAAATATTACACCCTTAAGAGTGTAAACTGGCTTGTCGCCAGAGGGACACCCTAAGGGTGCTTTCAGATACACCCTACTGAAAGGGTGTTAGCTGAACACCCTGCACGATGGGTGTTCAGCAAAATGATGGGTTGTTTTAGATGCGGAAGCATCTTATACTCGCGCCTTGTGGTGCGCCGTCCGCACCGCTTCTCGAACATTCGACAGCTGACGCGCGCGCATGCGCCATCGCCCACCATCTGTGCCGCGCGCGCTTCTCCTTCGAGAACATTCGACAGCTGACAGCGCATGCGCCGTCGCGCCGTCGCCATCTGTGCCGCGCGCGCGCTTCTCTTCGAGAACATTCGACAGCTGACAGCGCATGCGCCGTCGCGCTGTATATATACTCAAGGTCGGCGCTCGCTCGCTCAGTTGCCGCTCGTCCGTTGGTTTGTACGGCGCGTCGACGTCCGAAGTCGCCGTGAAATGAATGCCAACGAATCCACAAACAGAATGATCGACGTCCCTTCGACCAGCGCCGGCCAAACTGTTGGTGGAACCGCTTCCGCATCCTCCTCAGTGTTCCCCCGAGGGAAGGCTGCGGGCAATTTTTTTATACTTCAACACCCTTCTAAGAGGGTGTTGAAAGGGTGTGCCACCTTCGAGTAACGCGTTATTCGAAGGTCGCAGGTTTGGTTTCTGTTCATGGCAAGTAATCTTTTCACCCATATTTCTTCACATTTACATTACCATTCGGTCGAATAACGTCCCCTATACTTTCCTTGGCAATATTGTCTGTTTGATCTCATTATATACATATATAAATATATATGCACGTATAAGCAAGCTTACTGAAACGTAACGATATTACTCAAAGCCTTCTTTCTAAAGCCGACTATAGAAATTTACACCGCCTTTTATGGTTATACAATTACATGCAAATATTTAGTGTTAAATTGCATTTGGTGGCTATATCAATGGGTGGCTCACTGAGTCGATAAAGCAAGGATGCTTGGTATGCATACATTTCTGTAAACACACAAACACATTATATTGAAAATATTATTGCCCGTAACAGTGCATACGTCTCATGCAGGATGCAGACATATACATATTTCAGCAACTTAATTTGCAGTTACACTTGGTATCGCGAAACCATGCGAGTTCAGGCTCACCTAGTTCATTTCAAACTTTCTAATTATACAAAAATAACGCAGCTGCTTGGTAGACATCGTTTCCACTATTTGATAAATATCTTTTCCCACCTCCTGAATGTAGACATATATTGGCGTAAGATAAAGATCAAGAACATGTACCACAACACAGGTTTTCTCTCAACTGAAAGCCAACACATTTATCATGATATTTCATGTATACTATTTTAGTTTATACTCCAGTAAAGCATTTTTTTGCTAATATTCTAACAGGTAAGGTCAGTGGCTGAAGAAAGATGACTAACAGTCAGCCCTCACCCCATGAAGCTTCACCACATAAAAAAATTCAAGTTTTATATTTCAACATTTTTCTGGGTAATAGAGACTGCATCCATTTCTCAAATACACACTCTTCACAACAAAATCAAAATGAGAGCCGACAGGTGGAAATGCCTCAGATAGGCTGACCGGCGTTTCAATAGGAGAACCTGTCTTCGTCAAAGGTGCCTAGCCTTCTCATCCTTGGCATATTAGTTTCAAGGGGGTTAGTAAAGACGTCATCTCCTGGTGGTGGCATGTGTCCCTGTTGGCAATCGTAGCCTGAAAAAAAAAACTCTAAAGCAGAGGAGTGCAGTTCTTGCTTCATTTCAAGTTGGCTGGTAGTGATTGAGAATGTTCTCGGAGGGTGGACAAAAAAAGAAAAAAAGGAAACACCCAAAGTAGGAGCAGTGGGCTGTCATTGGGTAGCCGCTACAGACACGAAAAAAGCAAAGAGCTTGAAAGTTCGAAGCCAGCAGATGGTCCCCGCGTTTGGCCATCACAAAGGGTTGCCGAGGATAAAGGCCTATGCTGTTCTCGAACATCTATGAATGGGACTCATAAGAAAGCGGTTACAAAGAGGCGCGAGAGAGAAGTAGGCGGCTTCTGTTAAATGCCAAGATGTCAAAGGTATGCGATACCAGTTGTGTTCGGAAGACCACGTGTTTATTGCGGAAGGTCATTAGTTAAAATATGATTTCACTATCCCCGTAGGTGTCCTGTGCAACGGGATTGCCTCAAGAATTTGGCGGCATGTTAGCAGAGAAATAGGCAAGTGCAGAATGCAAAGGAAATAAGCAACGACGAGAGAAACACAAAAGAAAAGAAAAAATGAAAAAAGGCGGATTGGTGGTAGGTGGCAGGCTAGCGTTGACAGACGACCGAAAAAAGAGACGAAGAAAAATTTGTGGGTTGGCAATGACTTTAACGATGCACGGTAGGAATGTTTATTGAAGCGACAAAAGAGGAAACGAGGTTGAAAGGTTCTACAAAATAAAAACTTCGTAGTATGTATATAGACACATGCATATCTCTAACTAAAATTTTTAAGTTTAGAGTGAACATTATTAGTACAATATGTCGGTTAGAAGCTATTCTATGTAATACCAGTTATGTCTATTTGAAGGTTGAACGTTTTTTGTACCTAAATACAGCCGCAATAATGCAATGGCTTTCAGCGATTCCAAATCCCCACGTGCGACATTGATTCCTGAACGGGTGTAGGGACATAAATTTGTGTATCAAGAATGATTTCATGTATTTCTTGTTTCGTGGTGACCGGAAATTATTTTGTAGAACGTGAAGCTTTGGTTTTTCGAAATTGCGGTCCTGTTGGTGGAAGGGACCGGCTACTACTTTCGGTAAGTGGTTCTTTGTGTCTGCACGGTGGCCATTCAGTATTACGTGAATTGGCGGCCCAGTTTTGCCTATATATTGTTTTATAGAGCTCGCACACTCAGAAAATTATATTAGGTTGTTTAAAAGTGCAGGTGAAGCTATATGTGACTTTGTGAATGTAGTCAGATGCTGTGCTCTTTATGTTGGTAGCCAGCTGTATATATTTGCAGGGTGAGCACCTGGGCCGGCCAGTGGGATCAGACGTCCTAGTGTAAGTTTGAGTGAAAAAATATGTCTAGATTAGCGTTGCAAATACCACTTGCCACGCATTGCAAATTTCCGCAAAACTTGGAGCAAATACTAGGACGTCTGGTCCCAGTCGCCGGCCCAGATGCTCCACCTGTAAAAATATATAGCTGGCTAGCAACTTAAAAAAGCACAGAATCTGACTACATTCACAAGGTCCCATCGATCTTCGTCTGCACTTCAAACAACCTAATATACTGTCTAAAGTGTGCCACCTGCAGACAACAATATACAGGCAAAACTGGGCAGCCAATTCATGTAGGACTGAACGGCCACTGTGCAGACACAAAACACAATTTACCAAAAGCATTAGCCAGTCACTTCAACCAACAGGGTCACAATTTAGACCAAGCAAAGCTTTATGTTCTACAAATTTCCGCTCACCATGAGAGAGGAAATACATGGAATAATATTTGATACACAAATTTAAGCAACTACACTTATCACGAATCATCGTAGCATGTCGCAATTTGGAACGGCTGAAAGCCATAGCATAAATACGACAGCATTTAGAAACAAGAAAGTTCAACCTTCAAATAGACATAACCGGTAATACATGGAATCGCTCCTAGACTACGAGTTGTAGTATTGATGTTCTCTCAAATTTTTTAAAATTATAAATATAGATATACATTTGTCTATAGACATACAACTACGTAGATTTTCTATTCCAGAACCTTTCAACTGCAGCTTTCTTTCCTCTTTTGTCGCTTCAAAAAACACTCCTACCTTGCACCATTAAGTCGTTGCCAAGCCACACATTTCTCTGCGTCTCTGTGTTTCCTTTCCTCCTCTGTTAACGCTAGCGTGTCACCTACCTCCAACCCGCCTTTTTTTTCTTTCCTTTTTGTGTTTCTCTCGTTGATGCCTATTTCCTTTGCATTCAGAATTTCTCTATTTCTCTGCCAACATGCCGCCAAACTCTTGAGGCAATTCTGTTAAGCGGGCCACCTAAGGGTATAATGAAAGCATAATTTAACCAATGACTTTCCCAATAAACACATTCTCTTCCGAACACATCTGGTGTCGCTTATCCTTGACATCTTGGCATTTAAAAGTAGCCGCCTGCTTCTCTCTCGCGCCGTTTTGTAACCGCTTTCTTATGAGTCCCATTCATAGATGTTCGAGAACAGCATAGACCTTTATCGTCGGCAACCCTTTGTGATGGCCAAACGCGGGGACCATCTGCTGGCTTCGAAATTTCAAGCTCTTTACTTTTTTCGTGTCTGTAGCGGCACCCCTTGGCGGCACACCGCTCCTACTTTGCGTGAATCCTGTTTTTTGATTTACTTTTTTCTCTACCCTCCGAGAACATTGTGAATTGCTACCAGCCAACTTGAAATAAAGTGAGGAGAGCACTCCTTTATTTTCTAGTTTTTTTTTCCGACGGCAATTGCCAACAAGGACACGCACCACTACCAGGAGAGGATGTCTCTGCTAATCCCCTTAAAACTAACATGCTTAGGATGAGAAGGCAAGGCACTTTTGAAGAACATAAGTCCCCCTATTGAAACGTCAGCCAGCCTATCTAAGGAACTTCCACTGTTCACCCAGGCTATCCCACTCTATACAACAGTTTTTTCTGATATTAAGGCAGTTTTCAAGGCATTCGAAACCCTTTGGGCTGTTTATATAGGCTCTGCACACAAAAATTTGCCATCTGATGTACAATATGCAAAGTATATTACAGTGACTTGTTGGGCTTTACACTCTTACAGAGTATAAAAGAAGAAAATCTTGTAACTTCATATCTAATTCAGAATACATGCAACTATCATTACCTCTTGCAAGAAATTAGGAGTGTAATAAGCACCAGCACACGCTACGAAGAGCTGCTCAGAAATGCATCTCGATAAAATACTTAAATATTGCAGTAAGTTATGAATGCAAAAAATTGCCCGCAGCTTCCCTCGGGGGAACATTGAGGAGGATGCGGAGCATATAATTGGTTAACGGGGTGTTAAAGTGCGACTTACTTGGGTCGATGGCTAAATTGGTTAACGTGGTTGTGAAATGGGGTGTTAAATTGCGACTTACTTGGGTCGATGGCTAAATTGGTTAACGTGGTTGTAGGAGGGGGTGTTAAATGAGTGAACACGTACACACGTATGCGAAAGGGCGGCGCTGGTCGAAGGGACGTCGATCATTGTGTTTGTGGATTCGTTGGCATTCATTTCACGGCGACTTCGGACGTCGACGCGCCGTACAAACCAACGGACAAGCGGCAACTGAGCGAGCGAGCGCCGACCTTGAGTATATATACAGCGCGACGGCGCATGCGCTGTCAGCTGTCGAATGTTCTCGAAGGAGAAGCACGCGCGCGGCACAGATGGCGACGGCGCGACGGCGCATGCGCTGTCAGCTGTCGAATGTTCTCGAAGGAGAAGCGCGCGCGGCACAGATGGTGGGCGCGACGGCGCGACGGCGCATGCGCGCGCGTCAGCTGTCGAATGTTCGAGAAGCGGTGCGGACGGCGCGGACGGCGCACTACAAGGCGCGAGTATAAGATGCTTCCGCATCTAAAACACAACACCAGTGCACTAGTAGAGATGCCTGGTTGGCACCAAACTGCTGTACTTAAGATGCATCATGGAAGCAAGACAATAGTCCACAACTAATATGCCCTTCTAGTAACCCTTGACTGCTGAACTGATGGCCGCAAAATCGAACCATGGCTGGGGTGGCTGCAATTTCGATTAAGGAGGAAATGCTTGACACCTGTCTGCTTAGACGTGGATGCACATTAAAGAACCCCATGTGGTCAAAATACCTGAAACCCTCCACTCCGATGTCCTTGATAATTATATCGTGGTTTTAACACGTTAACCTCAGTACATAATATTTTCAATACACTTGACAAGAAATAAAGAAAGCAGATATTACCATGTTGTTTAAAAAATTCACCATTCAACCCCCCTCCCAAACCAAGGACTCACGTTACAATATTCTAGTATGCCTTCTATCAGTTATCATTACCAATGTTAAACATGAGTATGCATCACTGTAAAATATCCGGCATGGTTTGGTATCGGCAAAGTTAGGTATGATGAAGTACGACAGTAGGAAAACTCTTGATTGCACTTATGAATTGAACTTCCCAAAGGCAATGAAATAACAAAGGTAACAAAATATGTTAAAATAGATTATTCAGCGAACGTTAAACTGAAGATAAAATCATTAATGTGCCACTTTTTATCACAACACAAAAAGTGTTTTTAAATTGCCAGTTGCACATAAGGCGTCAATTAACATGACATGCAAGTCTGGCGGGCAACTCACTCAGTAGATTTTGGAAAAAAAACAAAATATCCAATAAAGAGCTCAGTAAGTAGCACTGACACATTCATAAATGCACTGCCTAGTTACATTGAATTTTAGCCTTAAGAACAGAAACACCTTGGCAGATTGTGTTCAGGGGGACACAAAGTAAGAAAATAGTGCTGTCATCTGCCCAATCAACCAAAAATACTGAAATTTTAGTAACGCAAGTAAGCAGGTATGTTCGCATTAAAAAGTTGGAGCCAGTCGTGTTTCTGCACAGTCCCACTTGGAAAACTTTTTGATTATGTTTATGCTCTTAGATATCCTGTTTGAAAGTTTAATTTTGCTTTTCATGATCACGCATGCAAGGCCGTGAGGTTCAGCAAAATATCACTCCATAGCGGATCGAGCAGTCAGTTTTTGCTATCGCCAGCGAATAGGAAGAGTAACCACTTTAATGTTTGCCCATGCCTTCCACCCACGGTCAGATTAAGTGCATGATATCAGAGAGTCTGTGCTAGGTGCTCACTGTCCCGCATACATAATAATGCAAGTTGCAACTAAATTTTCAGCAGGATATCTGAGCGCAGGCATTATAGAATTCTTACAAGTGATAATATGTAGAAATGTGACTGGCTGAAATATTTAACACATACATGATCTCCTGCTGCGGTCACTAGTAAGTTGAATAATAAAACTTATTGCACCGCTGACAGTGATAATTATTGTTTCACATTGCATCCTCCTAGATACATAGCAATGAGCAGAGGTGGCTTTTACATACATAACTTACAACGCTGACTTCTCATTTAAGGAAAATCAAAAAGGTTAACTTTCAACACCCTGAACCTTCGAGCTCCTTGAATACAGCTACCAGGTGGCTCTGTGCAACTCGCTTTTCAGAAGAAACAGAAATCATGCGCCGCTGATGTGCACCAACAGTCAAATTTTCCACGAGCCAGTCTTGATGATAGGCTAGTCCAGACGTTTTCCACACTCTCTTTCTACGACGAGCAAGCATAGGCTGCGAGAGAAGCAAAAAAAAACAATTTACGGCTGTGTCTCTTAGCAAAGCAGAATCTGGAACTCTATTTAGAATGATCTAGAACGTTGTGTTTTAAAAGAGTAGGATGTACGAAAACTAGACATGTTACATAAAAAACATCCTCAATGTTTTTGGCGAACATAGCTGCAACCTTGCGAGAGAATATGCATTTTCCACATAACAGAAGTGTCACAAAATATACTTCAATAGCGTTCTAGCATAGTGCGTATACATGCCGATTCATTAATAGGTCAGCACGTACATGAGGTATGCACTTTCATCAAGTATCCATTAGTGGTAACACATAAAATTATATTACGAATTTTAGTTTGAACACAACTAATGTAACTTTCTTTTGGCTGCCTATACATTAGGACGATTATGCCGATAACATAGAAAAATGGTTTCACTAAATTCCTCCAGGCAGCCTCGTTGCTGCCTGGACTGCTCATTTCACGAGCAGTCCAGGCAGCAACGAGGCTGAACGACAGCTAAAAATTTACCTTGCTTTACGCAGAACGCTGGTGGTGGAAGCAGACAAGGTGTCTTCGGAAGCGATCAGCGCTACTAGGAATCAAGTGGGCGGAACCGGGAACAACGCCCCCTGAAATACGGTGACGTCACAGCTCTGCTATAAAACCACCGCTCCAGCGAGGATCAGCCGTCATTTCACGAGCAGTCCAGGCAGCAACGAGGCTGAACGACAGAACGACAGCTAAAAATTTACCTTGCTTTACGCAGAACGCTGGTGGTGGAAGCAGACAAGGTGTCTTCGGAAGCGATCAGCGCTTCTAGGTATCAAGTGGGCGAATCGGGAACAACGCCCCCTGAAATACCGTTACGTCACAGCTCTGCTTAAAACCTCCGCTCCAGCGAGGATCAGCCGTCATTTCACGAGCAGTCCAGGAAGCAACGAGGCTGAACGACCGCTAAAAAATCTACCTTGCTTTACGCAGGTACGTGAACGACTTGTACTTTGGCTTCTTAGTTCCTGGACTGCTCAGTGAATGACGGGTGTTATGGGTGATAAGCCGCCCACTACTGTGAAGGAACTAGCTATGGCCTTGTCAGATTTTTCTGCTAGAATTGATGCCAAACATGATGAGCTAAAGAAAGACACCACAAAGGTTATTGAAGGCGAACTACAAACTCTTAGACAGTCAATCAACTTCATGAATGAGCACTTTGAGCAATTCAGGGTGGAACTTGGCAAAACAAAGAAAGAGCTTGCTGCGGTGCGAGCAGAAAACCATGCGATTAAAAGCGAAAACAGTCGCCTCGCCAAGGATATTAAAGAAATAAAACAGGAACTCACTGCTCAGCAACAATACAGTAGACAGAATAACCTAGAAATAAAGGGAGTTCCTGTGATGGAGGGAGAAAACTTGGTCTCCACAATGCAACAGCTTGCCAGCTACCTGAAAGTTGAAGTCAAAGAAACAGATATACACGTCGTGCACCGAGTGCCATCAAGGAACGCGTCAACACCTAACATCATAGTTAGGTTTCTTTCGAGAGCTGTGAAAGATAATGTTCTGAGGACTGCTAAGAAGCAACGACTTAACACGACAGCTTTAGGTTTTCAGGGCATCGCATCTCCAGTATACATAAATGAGCACTTGTGTCCGGCATACAAGCCCCGCCGCGGTGGTCTAGTGGCTAAGGTACTCGGCTGCTGACCCGCAGGGCGCGGGTTCGAATCCCGGCTGCGGCGGCTGCATTTCCGATGGAGGCGGAAATGTTGTAGGCCCGTGTGCTCAGATTTGGGTGCACGTTAAAAACCCCAGGTGGTCTAAATTTCCGGAGCCCTCCACTACGGCGTCTCTCATAATCATAGAGTGGTTTTGGGACGTTAAACCCCACATATCAATCAAATGTGTCCGGCATACAAGGAATTGCTAACAGCCGCTCTAAAGACAAAGCGGGAAAAAAACTGGAAATACACCTGGGTAACTCGTGGAAAGATTTTAATGCGGAAGGCGGATAATTCACGTGTGCTTCACGTCACATGTGCTGAGGATCTTTCCAAAGTTGTTTGAGGATTGCCTGCTTGTTTCTGTAAACCTGGAGTTTCCTATATTTTTAAATGGCGTTTTCTTTTTCTGAGGTTGAAAACATAAGGCTGCAACAGGATCATTTTGCAGTATTACATTGTAATATTCGCAGCATAAAGAATAATTTCGATCATCTGCTTTCGTACTTATCACAGCACTCGTTTAAATATGATGTCATCGATATAACTGAAACTTGGCTTCGAGAAAGCGAATCAGTTCATCTACCCGGCTACGTCATGCTTTCGCAACCTAGAAACAGTACTACACGAGGAGGGGGCGTGGCGCTATTTATCAAAGACTGTTTTAGTTTCGTTCACCTTAGCAGTAGCTCATGCTGCAGTTCATCGGCAGAGACTCTTTTTATTCATCTTCAAAATGGTGTTATCATCGATGTAATATATCGTCCACCAAATTGCAGTGTGGCTGACTTCATTACTGTGATGGAAAGTACCATGATACCCATTGTGGCCTCTAAAGCACCTTTTATTTTCTGCGGTGATATTAACATAGACGTGTCTGGAGATACATGTGATGATTACGTGTTTTTGCTACAATCAATTAATCTGAGAAATGTTATTTCATCACCCACTCGCATAACAGACCACTCGGAGTCGATTATTGATCACGTGTTGTGTAACGCTGACCTGGATGTATCGTCAGGCGTATACGCTGTTGCTATTGCGGATCACAATCCCACCTTTCTATTTTTGCCCCAGAAACACATTTGTGCTCCTGACGTACCTGCCATTAAACGTACAACACGTGTCGACTACAATTCCGTGCATAAACTACTACAATCTACGAATTTTGATGCCCTCTATGATGAAGACGTGGACGTCGAGTGTGATAACATTGTAAAATGCATTGTGGATGTCATTGAACGATCAACGCGTAGCTGTTCGCGCCGAAATTATGACCATACCATATGTCCATGGATGAATAGAAATATACTTGAGGTTTTGAAGCTGAAAGATTTTTACTACGACAAATGGAAAAATAACAGGAGCAATGAATACTACCATCAAAATTTTAAGCTTCACAGAAATAAGTCAGTAGCAATGATAAGAAAATCCAAGAAGTGATACTATACCAACCTAGTGAAGGAAAATGATGGTAACACGAAGAGGATATGGCAGATTGTTAAAGACGTCACTGGCATGGGTAGCAAAGAACGCATTATACCTGATAATCCAACTCATGAAGTAGCCGACAACTTTAACGATTACTTTACTAATACTGGTCTCAGCCTTGCGAGGAAGTTCCCTGCTCATATGCCAAATTTGAATGCACCCTGTACTGTTACCAATAATTTCGATCTATGTGATGTAACTGAGGATGACATCCGACAAGTAATTAATACGTTACCAGGGAACAAGGCAGCTGGCCATGACGCCATATCATCAAGGATTTTAAAGGAGAATATTGATTTTTTGTGCGGTCCCTTATACCATATATTTAATCATGCATTTTCTTCTAAAACATATCCTAGTATACTTGAGACCGCCAAAGTAATACCAGTGTACAAATCTGGTGATCGGAATCTTCCGGACAGCTACAGACCAATATCTGTCCTGCAGTATCAACACTACGCTTGAAAAACTAATTTCGTCGCAATTAAGGCGCTTCCTGGGTGAACAGAATGTACTTTGTCCCCAGCAACACGGCTTTGTTGCAAACAGGTCCACTTCAACTGCTGTTTCGATGCTTACGCAATATATTAATTCCGCGCTACATGAAAACAACATAGCAATAGCAGTATTTTTAGACATACGAAAGGCATTTGATGCTATTAGTGATTTCATTTTACTGGAAAAAATGCATTCCTATGGGATAAAAGGTAATTCACTTGATTTTTTTTCTAGTTATTTATCGGCACGCAAACAAAAGGTAGTCATTGGTGACATCAAGTCATCTTACGGTTATATTAAATGCGGGGTGCCACAGGGTTCAGTTTTGGGCCCTATATTGTTGTCTCTTTATAATAATGATGTCCCGCGATCCCTACAGAGGTAAAGGGCACAGATGTACGCGGACGACACTGTTTTAGTTTTCACAGGACACTCCTTAGCAGATTTACAAAATGACGCGATGACCGATTTATCGAACATTTCGGAATGGTTTGCCCGGAATCAGCTGACTGTTAACTGTACTAAAACAAAGTACATAGTGTTTCACTCTCGTAGGAAACATATCGACGCTGAATCTCTTAACCTAACAATAAACAACGCTCCTATTCAACAAGTTACTTGTTTTAAATATTTAGGCGTCACTTTTGATGAACATTTACACTGGCATGAGCAAGTACAGAGTGTGTGCGCAAAGGTAGCCTATGGCTGCTATTCTCTAATAAAAGCTCACCAATATTTTCCACAAGCTATACTTCGCACACTCTACTTTTCATTGTGTCATTGTCACATAGGTTACTGTCTGGAATCGTGGGGTGTGACGTACAACAGTTATCTAAAAACTCTTGAACGACTTCAAAAGCGTACACTGAAAATCATAAGCCAAGGTGAATCTGTAAGTATTATTTTCCAATCACAACGCATTCTCTCGGTTCCGATGTTGCGCGACTACAAAATTGCCGTTTTAGTAAATAACACAATTAATAGAAATTCACCTTTGCCTGCTGATCTTTTTTCAATTCCTAAACGCAATACGCGACATGCTTCGAATGGTAATTTCAATCTGTCCAAATGTTTTAATGTTTACGGAGAAAGACTGATACAGTTTAATGGAACAAAAATATGGAACACGGTTTCCCTAGAGATTAAAACGGCACGTAATTTCAGCATGGCATGTAAATCATTTTTTTTGTGGAGTCAAGACATGTAAGCATGTGTGTGTTTGATTCGATTTTCATTGTATTTTTTTAATAAGTGCCTATCTATAGAAACTAGCTGCAAGCTAATAAGTATGCATATCTGCAGAAAAAAATGTATTACTGTGTTATATGTATTATATGATTGTTTTTTGTTGTTACCTCAGAGCTGACCTGTACACTTTTTTATGTTGCACATTGTATTGGACCGTCCACTAGCCACTTTAGGCTATCGGTCCAAATAATCACTGTAATACATATATCTATTCATGAAAATAAAGTTTCATTGATTGATTGACTATTGTCAACTGCTAAGTAATGGCTGTTGATTTAATGATTCCAGGTGGCTAAAAGGGCAGTGTCTCTCTCATTCCTAACATACCTCTCGTTACAGGCTGTCTAATAAATAATGGAAAGAAATATGGAAATGCTAATACAACGCACCCATCTTGAGCTAAATACCATCTCAATAAAACATGCAAGCTTCCGCAACAATCTCCAGTAACAAGAATACTGGAAGGCATTGTTCACGATTTAGCAATACACAATAAACATTTGATGACACTGATTTCTGAAGTTGTGTAATTGTGTCAATGCCAACAGCTAGGAGACATGCAGTCTATATTCATGATTGTCAGATGAACATACTGTCCCATTTTCCATTTTCACAGTAACACGTGCATGCCTTACGTATGCATACTATGATGTATAACATTATTGCAAGTTTTGAGCAATAAATGATGTATTCGTTTCTCCAAACACCACAGATCCCTTCTATAACTGTAGCATGCCTATACAATTTACTTAAGCTTGTCATCTGATGTGAAGACACAACAACTTGCTGACCCTAATTGAAAGCATGACGTTTTGGCCCCCACACAGGAGTGCTATTCACAAGTGACAAAGACCGTGCTTTTATTCGTGGCCAGAGTGTGGTTTTTGAATGTTTTAATGTGTGTTTCTGACCAGACGGGCATAACCTTGTAATCTGTTAATAAATATATTGAAGGTGGTGGTCTAAACTGTTCTTACTGTTCGTACAAGTAAAGGTGCTTAGCAAAGTTTGAACAAAAAGTTTGGCCGAGACACATACAATATTTATTAAACCACCACAAAATAATGAAATCTAAGCATAGCGAAAACAAGCTGAGAAAATAAAATTCGCTCTACCACAAGAACTACTGATCGAAGTAGGGCTCGCACAGTTAAGTTACAGTGATTCAGCCCAATAAGCCATGGAAACTTTGTTCGGAAATACGGTTCAAAGTTAACGAATGGCTCAAAATTCATAGGTTCCGAACGCATCAAGCAACCTATGTTGCGGGTGTATAACGTAAGCTCAGATTTGACTAAACGGGCGGCATCAACACGTAAGCGTACATACGTGCAAGCCTGCGAGCCATACCTAAGACGAGGCAGCATGCTGCACGTGAACTCGAGTGACACGGTAGTTCAAAGATGCGTGCCGGCGTGAATGCATACACCGGCATACGTTCGGCTACCCGCAGCAATTTCTGATAGCAGTTTAAAAAAAGGACGTACAACATATGAAACTGTGATGATATGTGGGGTTTAACGTCCCAAAACCACCATTTGATTATGAGAGACGCCGTATTGGAGGGCTCCGGAAATTTCGACCACCTGGGGTTTTTTAACGTGCATCCACATCTGAGCACATGGGCCTACAACATTTCCGCCTCCATCGGAAATGCAGTCGCCGCAGCGAAGATTCGAACACGTGACCTGCGGGTCAGCAGTCGAGTACCTTAGCCACTACACCACCGCGGCAGGGCACATGAAACTGTTTTCAAACTGTTTTGGACGTACAACATATTAAACGTTCAACATATGAACACGTTGACTCCTGTAGCACACAATATGAACAGGCATGCAAAAAAAATCCTCAAGTTAAGAGTTCCACACATACGCGCCCTAGGCGTAATCAACGCTTACAGCTAACAAACGCCATCTTCGCCCAACAATTACTTAATCAAAATATTGGTCCATTGCGAGCAGGGCTCCCTGCCAACACCACTGCCGACAGAGGCGGGCACCGTCACTACTCGCACAAATCCGCCGCCGAATTCCCACTGAACACGCACGCGACATGTGCTTCACACACCTAAGCAAGCTTGAATGAAAATGCTCGCCCACACTTGACATCCCACAAAAACGCCTTCATTCTGATGAAATGACGCACAAAAACAGGTTCACTACGTTGAAAGCCTGACTTAATCGCCCACATGTAACGAAAAACGTAGCATGGCGTCGTTATCACGCTCTCGGTGTTGACAAAGCACCGACAGCAGTAATGTGGTACGTACCTGGCGAGTGTTCCAAAATGCGACGCCACACGTCTTCGCTTGAGTAGAGTTCATCTTCGTAATAGGCAGCACCGGCAGAACACAAAACACGGACGCAGCGCGCAAGCACACCTCAAACAACGAGAAAACTCGATGCAGAACCGACCAGCTGCAAGGTGCACGACCAGCGAGCAAGCACACCCAAACAAGAATCGTGGTTACAGCTTCTCAGACGTACAATGGCTCACTAAAATGCTTTAGTTATGCGTTTAGGTATAAAAAGTAAGCGGAATTATATATATCATAAAAACGAAGGGGGCAAAACAGTTTTATCTAATGAACAAACAAAATTAAGGTATAAATTTAGCGCGCGAAGTGTGAAACGCTTGCAGGTACAATGCATTTTTAACAAACGAACATTAGCGGTAATAATCACCTGAAAAACTCATGTTCTTGAATTCGAAATATACTATTGTTGACCCACACATTTATACACAAAATTTTGTTGCAATGATTGATGATGCCTTTGCATAGGCGTGCCCACCACGGGGGAAAGAGGGCGGGGGCGGCCCTTGGTCACTTAGAGGCAATGTAAATTCCTATAGGAAAATAGAGAAATAGAGAGGGGGCACTGTAACTCGACGGGGGTTGCAGTGCCCCCTGCAAATCACCTCATACACCCTCTGCCTCCCGAAGGTATGTCAAACTGAATAGATAGCAAATACAAATTTTACGGTGTTGGTCGCAGTGTCCCACAATATATATATATATATATATATATATATATATATATATATATATATATATGTTTATATATATAAAGCAGAGTAATGTGCATTTTCGGAGAAGAGCAGCGCTTTGAGATAGGCAATAGTGCGCTTCCAGTTGTAAAAGACTATGTCTACTTAGGGCAGGTAATAACCGTCGAGCCGAATCACCTCATTGAAGTAACTAGAAGAATAAGAATGGGGTGGAGCATGTTTGGCAAGCACTCTCAATTTATGACAGGTAGACTCGCAATATCCATCAAGAGGAAGGTATATAACAGCTGTATCTTGCCGGTACTTAGCTACGGAGCAGAAACATGGAGACTTACAAAGAGGGTTCAGCTTAAATTTAGGACGACTCAGCGAGAAATTGAAAGAAAAATCGTAGGAGTAACCTTAAGAGGCAAGAAGAGAGCAGAGTGGATCAGGGAACAAACGGGGGTTAAGGATATCATAGCCGAAATCAAGAAGAAGAAATGGACATGGGCCGGGCATGTAGCGCGTAGACAGGATAACCGCTGGTCGTTCAGGGTAACTAACTGGATTCCAAGAGAAGGCAAGCGGGTTAGGGGGAGACAGAAGGTTAGGTGGGCAGATGAGATTAAGAAGTTTGCGGGTATAAATTGGCAGCAGCAAGCACAGGACCAGGTTAACTGGCGGAGAGACCATGGGAGAGACCTTTGCCCTGCAGTGGACGTAGTCAGGATGATTGATTGATATGTGGGGTTTAACGTCCCAAAACCACTGTCTGATTATGAGAGACGCCGCAGTGGAGGGCTCCGGAAATTTAGACCACCTGGGGTTCTTTAACGTGCACCCAAATCTGAGCACACGGGCCTACAACATTTCCGCCTCCATTGGAAATGCAGCCGCCGCAGCCGGGATTCGAACCCACGCCCTGCGGGTCAGTAGCCGAGTACCTTAGCCACTAGACCACCACGGCGGGGCTAGTCAGGATAATGATATATATACATATATATATATATGTTTGTGTGTGTGTGTGTGTGTGTGTGTTTGCGGAGGCGAGATGCGTGTCTCTCTCTCCTCTTGTACCCTTCTCCTCTTCTCTTCGCAAAGGAGCAGCATTCACTGGCCGTGCCATTCTCTGACCTTTATTTCTTGACCTAAAGAATCACTTCCCGTGCTCCCGCATGGTTGCAGAAGGTAGTGCATTGTTTTCTTTTTCGACCAAGCACGTTTGGTCTTCGATGATCTTAGAAAAACGAATTGCACTCGAACGGCTTTTGACCGAGCAAGGGTTTTAGTACTAAATTCAACCTTTTTTTATTAATTGCTTCTGCACATGAATATGTTCTGTCCGTAGATCGTGACAGTAGCCCATTCATTTATTCGCATATAATAATAATGATGACGATATAAAGCGGCAAAGCATGTCGAATCGTACAGTGCGAGAAGTTAGTCTCTTTTACATTTTCTGAAGTATTCTTAAAATTTTCTGTAAAATTTGTCAATGCCTCGATCCTTTCCTTGATCTTTTCATCCCTACGACATTGTTATCTTAGGAAAGGCATTCCTTGCGCTATATTTTATTTGAAAGCATGGATGCAGCTCGATTCTTGCACGTGCACTCCCGCGCCGGCGGTCTGGTGCTTATGGTGCTGAACTGTTGACCCGCAAGTCGCAGGATTGAATCCCGGCAGTTCACGGTGGCCACATTTTTGGTGGACGAGAAATAGTGCGAGACCTGTGTAGTTAGACTTAGGTTCACCTTGAGTAATCCCAGGTGGTTTAAATTTTCGGAGCCCTTCGGTATGGCGTCTCTAATGATTATATGACAACTTTGGGACGTCAAACGGAACAATTTTAATTGCAACAATTATTGGTGTACACCCTTCTGTTCCTCAACGTCCTCAGGAATGGCATAATAACACCCTTATGCCACTTACACCCTTCTCTGAGGGTGTACCAGCAAAGAAAAAGTTGTTACAATCAATTGAAAAGGGTGCAAATTTGTAAAACACCCTTTTTACACCCATAAGGGCGTAAAGTTTTCTACCGTGCACGCCCTAATGGAACACACAAACGTTCAGAGGACGAGCACGGGGAACTGTCAGAATCCGGAATTCTCCGTGTGGGAGCAGCACACGCATTTGGGAAAGCAGCCGCGGAAGTGAGCGAAGTGGGCTTTGCACTCTCTTTAAACACTGTAACTTTAAAGCAAATAAGCGGCAGAATCACAAGGGGCACGAAGCGGTCGAATCGCGAGATAAAAGCATGCGCACTGTCAAATTAATCACCCGAGTTATTCAATCATACGAGTTGCGAAACTCCCCATAGACTCCATGTATCAAAATCCAAACACCACATTGGCTGAAATGGCACGAGTCCACTGTAGCGCCATGTTTTGACAGCAAAACTAACTATAAAACACGATATTTTGTGTTTTGCTCTTGGCAAGATTGAGAGTGCCGCCACATTCTGCCAAGCAGTGCCCAGAATTTGTTCGTAGGTGAGTTGGTGCCTAAGGGTGCTGAACACGTTACTTTGTCGTAGTGGTGGAGACGCCATGAAGGACAAAAGAGCTGCTTGTTCTCTTGATGTTGTGTCCTTTTGCCTGTTTACCGCATTGCGGTAGAAGTAACGTGGCTATCGTGTGGTAGGTACACAGCTAGCACAGCGTAATGGACAACGCAGCGAAGTCGGTAGTTTATCGGATTCATATGGCGAGCCCACGATGTTTATGTTACGGCAAGATAGTGAGCGGCAACGCGTGATGCAAGCGGGATGCAGCATGCATCCGGGTGGATCCAACCTGTGAGTTTGTCGACGGCGGCACACGACGTTGTCCGAGCAGCACACGCTGGTGCCGTTGAAAAGACTCCACGAACATAGCACTTGAAGAGAAAAGAACGCTTGCAGTGCTAGTTGCAAGTAAATAGCATTGTTCAAGTTCACACTTTATTGTCATCGGAATTTCATAATTAAATGGTATCCCAGCAGGTATATGTCTATCTAGCAGGTATATGTCTATCATAATTAAATGGTATCCCAGCAGGTATATGTTCGCGATTAGAGAAATTCGACCGCTGCGTGCAAGACAACGCGGCCCGTTCGCGGTAACTACTGATTGGTACTGTTGTGCTTTGGTTTGCACTCTACCGTAATTGTGTCTTGTTTGTGCGGCCATCACTCCTGTCGTGTTAGTGAGACACATCGTGAACGCAGAGTGGAACAGTTAAAAGGATTCGTCAAACTTCCCGTGAGCAATCAATCTCAAGCGCACATATTCAAACGAGCAAGCGAGGAGTAATAGGAATAATCAGGGCGCAGCGGTAAAATCATAGTAGCATGAAATTGCAAGCACCACCTTCGACGAAATAAACCTCGACGCTTTGACCCGGCTTTGATTACGCCTTTGCAGAGCGAAAACAGCTGACAGCGGCAGCGGGCGCCGTGCAAGCTAAGGCCGTTTATTGAGGCGACAACGCCAGTGTTACATGCGGCATTGAGCTTTGTGATGAGTGAAGAAAACGACGACAACGACGAAAGTGTGGGGCAAGATGCGTGTGATTTCAATCCAACTGTAAGCGTGTGGTCAGCCAATCAGCTGATGACCTGTGGTGGCCCATATAGGTGGCGTGCCATGATTGGGCCACGTGTGACCATTACGCAGCGGTAAGCTTTGTGACTAGGGACGAGTAGAAGCAGCGGCAGACGGAACACAGCGGGCCAAAACGTCGGACGGAGGCGATCCAGGTTCTGGGCAGGGAACGCGGCTGTCCACGCTTTTGCCATCCAACCATCAGCTGGGGTGGCATTGCCAGCACGAGTACTGCATCTGGGGGCACGGCCTGGCCTGCTGTTCTCTTTCTTGCCGAGGGCATCGTGGATCTCGGCGAGGCGTCTCCGTGGTCAGCCGTTCAGCACAGGGACGGACGTGGCCTGGCTAATGGTCGTGGTTGCTCAGTGCATCGCGTCTCGACGCAGGCTGTTCGCTGGACGGGCTGGCCATTTACACGCATGGAGCATCGTCTCCGATGCGGGTTGACTGCTCCGTAGTCGCACCCACGCCCCCACTCCACCCAGCGTCATCGTCACCATAGCGACACACATCGAGACACGCCCCGCTCCCGATCACCTGTCGCCGCCTCCTGCCCTGCACCTCGGCGTTCGTCGGGCCCCCTATCTCATCGTGAGGTTTTGGAACTTTCCGCTTTGAACTCGCGTTCTGTAGTTTTCTCATTCGAATAGACAGTTTTGTTACTTATTCGCCTTCGCGGTTTTTTCTGGTTCTATGTTCTATTTCAATCTTTTGTGCTCTGTCATAAACGTCGTGTGTTTTGTTAAGCGTCGTCTCTAAGTCCATTTCTCCTCACACAACACGCAAAACAAGCGTTGACGAACCTTAGCCCCGATAAAGAATAATTTTCGTTTCAAGCTGCTTAAAAAAAACTGCACGCAGAAGTGGCAATGCAGTGTTTTGTATTGTCGCTCCTAGATGTTACGACGATCAGTTTAATCCCGCTCATGGAGAAAGGAAAAAACTCCAAGCTCCCGCTAGGTCGGCCAATGACGTGTCCGGGTTTCGGAGCACAGTTTCGCAACTCATGTGAATGAATAACTCCGATTTATCACTTCTTTGTTTATGTTAAGCATGCTGGAATTGTCGACTGTGCCATCGCCTCATAATCAAGCACTCATGTGCGTGGAGTGATCCTTTGGTGACTGCGGCGGTGTGTGGTGTTAGAAGCAATACTGTCTTGGCGTGCCATACGAGAAATGGGTCACTTCAGTGCGCTTCTCAAGCGCAGTTAAGACAACATCCAGGAACGTTGCTTTGACGCGCGCCCTTCACACCATCTAGCGGGTAGTATTGAACCTGCCGAAGCACCACTCTGTCGTCTACGACCTTGTAATTAAAATAATAATTTGCTCATACATAATAAATCACGTGCCACACAGGCTACACTGCAACGCCGCACAGTCTACAAACGCCACTCCACGAGAGTCTCTTCGTCAACGTCGTCATCTTTTTTGGTGTTCACAACAAGGAACGTGCATTTCGTAGACGCGCCAGTAATATACCAACACTCGGCTATGCTGAAATACTTAACGCCGTCGTTAAGGCACACTTGGCAAAGTTCTTGACTGTGCCTACATAAGTGTTCGGCCATTCTATTCAACTTTTTATTATTAAATGACACATGTAAAATAAGTCCAAGGTGAACAATAAACGAATAAATAACACAAGAAAAGAGCTATGCCTATATACTGACGCGTTAGGTTCTTCGCGGCATGCAGAAATTCGCTCGTTCGCACTTCGGAACTTCCAAGCGAATGTCGTAGTGTCCGGCCATCTTCACTTGCTTGACTTTAAGGAAAGCCACAACGCGCATGATGTCAGTGTCCACTTGCCTAAACTTTGGCGTCTACGCTTTGTCAGGCTCAGGCTTCTAATTTTCTTGGCTCGTCTGCCTAAATTCTTCCTTCGGATATGCTCCGGCTTTGTAATGCTCTCGGTGTCGTCTGGTTCGTCTGGCTTCGGCTGCTTCCGCTCACTATCTTCATTGCGGTTGATCAAAGCCTGTTCGTTCTTTTCCTCTTGCGTCTGCTCTTCGACACTTTTACCCGATTCTTGCAGTGGCTCTTCTTTTCTTACGTCGACTTGGTTTAGCTGGCTTTTCAGCTTTTTATTTTCTGCAGCCTCACCTTCCTGCGTTTCAATATGAGTCGCGTTTTGTCCCTGCGTTGTTTTAGTAACTTTTTCTCTTTTTTTACATGCGGAGTACGTTATACTAGGGGCTAGTCAAGCGCTGTCGCCGTTCACAGCCTCCCCTCCTCCTCCGCCAGCCATCTGTGCACCCTTCCTCCTTTCAACACAGCGTGCGCTGCGCTCGCTTCTCCCCTCCACGCGCAGCGCGACCTTTAGTTTTACGTGAGCCTGCTAACGCGCGCATGCGCAGGACGGAGCCGGCGCTCGCTATAAATAACCAAAATTTGGGGCGCGCCACCCTTCGTCGGTTGGTTTGTGCGGTCGCTCCACGTCCGATGTCGCTGGTGAAATATATGCTAATGAATCCGCAAACACACTCACTGACATCCCTTCTAATAGCGTCCGCCAATGTGTTGGCGGAACCGCAAGCAATTCCGAAGACACTTCGTTCGTGGACAAGGCCACGCTGAGAAGGCCATGCGGAACGCAAACTTTGGCGTCGAGCAGAAGATCCCCAGCTTCGAGAACGTCGACGTTGCGGGATACGCTCCCACCAATGACGTCGACGTTGCGGGATACGCTCCAGCCGCGTGCGCGCACGGGTTCCAAGGACCTGCGGGTGGCGTGGGAATTTACGTCAAGCGTGACGACGTCGACTCCGTCGAAGACATCCAACTGCGGCCCGGCGCTGAACAACGCGCCATTGGCGAGCACTGTGTCGCTAGCGTCTGCGGAGCCGACGTCATGACGATGTACCTCACGCGCAACTTATCGCGTGCCGCCGTGGAGAAGTACGTTGACGAAGCCATGGAAGAATACTGAAACAATGACCACAAGGACGACCCTTCGTGATAGTTGGCGACTTCAACGTCGAGCCTATCAAGGACGATTGGGCGGTCGACTACATCGAGTCGCGGCACTCGCGGAAACGAGCAACGCACGACGGCAAACATCATCCGACCATGGTTCGCGGTTCGCAAATTTCGACCTTCGACCGCTGCAACCAGACCCACTCACCCTTCACTTTACGGACCAAAAAACCATCTTGCTCAAAATACCCAAAGCGTCTCATCAATAAACATCGTCTTTCGCAGCATACGTGTGTGCGTGTTGACTCATAACCCACACGCATGTCGCAAGTTACAAACCACATTTATTGCAGTTCGCCGTATATGCTCCGCCTGTTAACCAAGTGTTCCCACTCGGGAAACAGCGGTCATTTTTCTGCTTCGCCGCCTTTTCGTGAAGTTTCTTCTGCCATTGGCGTTTTTACCTTCAATCTCTCCACCTCGCTGTCTGTACTCACAGCACAATGTTGGGAGACCGTTGGCCTTTCTTTGGCGTGGGCTTCGCTTTCGTCTTTGTCTTTTGCCTTTCCTTCGCCCTGAGCTTCAGCTTCGCCCTTGTCTTTTGGCTTTCTTATTGCTGCGGAAGACATTCCAGGATTCCAGTTCCTTGCCCTCCTTAGTTGTCGGTGCTTTACAAACTCCAGAGTTCTCGGCTTGTAGCGGGCTTGTTTGAAAAGAGGGTCTACTTTTCAGGAGTTCTTATGACAAGACTTGATGCTGTTATGATGATACTGTCTAATGAATATTATTGCTTTGATTCAGTTGGAGGTGCGTCGTGCCTCCTAGAAATTTGAAGCTGTAATTCAGCAGGGCTATGCTATAAGCACTGAACCTCCTCTGCTGTGATTCATCTCGGCACCTCTTTTGCACCAATGGCTACCATGCGCTCATTATGTTTGTGTCCAGTTTGTAAGCTACATAGCTGCTAATATGCTTCGTCACGAGCTTATAATACATAAAAGCTCAGACCGTGAATTGACGAGACGCTTGGTAATAGCTTATGTAGGAGAGTCCTAGAACCATGGTTTCCTTTCGAATCGCACGTGGTTCTCTCGTACCAACGTTTGCCTGCTATATGTAATAGGGCGCGCCGAGGATTTTACGGCGAAGCTCCTCAAGACATGGGTTGAGCGTCCGCTATGCATGTATTGGTAGTAGTAGAAGTAGTAGTCGTTGTAGTAGTAGGTAGCTACCTCCCCGGCCGGACTAGGAAGAGCGATACGCGCATACTCTTTTGAATTGAGGAGGAAATCCACGCACGTTTATCATATATAAAAAGATTGTTCCTGATGAACTAACTTTAAGGATACCAGAATTAATGACTAAATCCCCAAAAAACTTTGACTTGAACTTGTTGCTTATTAAAAAACTTGTAACAGAAGGACGCACTTTGAGCACTATACCTGACCGAGAAGGTTGCCACGTTAAACTCGCTGGGCATAACTTCTTTGATTTTGGCAAGGTTTAGCCAGGTTAGGTCGCAGTGCCATGAACTAGCTGTGGTGAAAGGTGGAAACTAGGCAGTGCAAACAACTCTAGAGAAATTTTCCATGATCTAGAGGATTTTTGTTGCACTTAGGGGAAAAGGGAAACTTGTCAACATCTAGGAAATTTTCTCGCCTCCAAGTAAAACAAGCAGATCGATGGCGGGACCTGCCGCCAACAACCACGTTTTTGTTCATTATTACACTTTTTATCTTTTACACCCCCTCCACACTCACTTATAGACACTCTTCCATGTCCACTAGTAGCGCTTTCGAGGTGTGGTGAAGAGGCGACAGTGCCGGTTTCTGCCCCCACCGCTGTGTAAGCAGTTCCTCTCCCCCACTTCATTGCTGTTCATTCTGTGCCATCTGTGTTCGACGTTGATTACCGTCTGTGTTCGACGTCGATTGAAAGATGAAGCGCCCTCTCTTGAGCCCGCCCAGTATACCTCTTGCTTCACATTAACCTCTCAATTGGTCACCTCTGACCCGCGGCGTTACTTTTTTGGTTTGCTGTTTTTTTATTGGTTTCTCTTCTTTGCGAACGCTGTCACGTTGCTAAGAGGCTGCCCCATGGAGCCATGTGGCTCCGCCATGGTCACCAAGGTTTCTGTGAAAAGCGTGTCCAGAGCAGTAAGCTGCATATATATGCGGTTATTTGTACAGCTCAAAAAAGTTGAAAAGAAAGAGTGGCTGCTGGAAGACGGCAAAAACACATTTGAAACGAATACATGGCTGTCAACATTAGTACTAAACATCTTTTTATAACCATTTAGCAGGTTGTGGGGGATGAACTGCCAACTGGCATGTAATACGCTTTTATGTATAAAATATTTTTCGTCACAATATTGTGTATCACATATAATGACAAAGCCTGAGAGTACGTTTTTCAGGCCATTTTTTATAAGTTGTGTAAGCGTGCATCACTTCATGTTTCATATGAACGCCACCAAGCATTTTCGGCAAGAGAGTTCCCAATAACAGAATTGTTGAATATTTTTAAGGTTGCTCGCTATTTCACACACTGCGCTTTATATGCTCGTTCTGAGTATTATTATTATTATTATTATTATTATTATTATTTTGTGACTTGCATGCTGTTACAGTAAAACTGCAGTAATTTGGACTTCACGGGATTGGGGAAAATGCCCGAATTACCTGAGGGTACGAATCGTTGAGAGTAAAAACAAAACAATTAAGAAATGTGTCCTACATGATCAGACTGCTATTTCTTAAAAAAAGTCTGCCATCGCGGTTTGCTTCACGGACGCAATGTGCGTCGAAGTCACAAATTGGCGAAGTTCCGGCAGGTGGCTTAGTCCGCGCACACTGTACGAGAAAAGCATATGTCCTCCAAAACGCCCCACGCATGCGGAGCCTCAGTCATAGTGTGGCGTGGACACTCGTCAGCATCACTTACGTCTTCGTCAGCCGATTACCCTGAGCCTTCAAGACTTCGGTGACGATATCGCTGCCAGTCATTGTACCGGCCACGGCAACATCGCTGTTCATCGTGAAGTGCTCGCCCAAGGACATATCAGCTGGCATGGTGCTCACATAGCGGCTGTCTAGCTCTTCGCGGCTTTCTTCATCGACTACCATTCCCGGATCAGCAGAGTCGTGCACGAAGCCGCTATGCCTATAAGCAGTTTGCGACTACAGCAGGCAGTCAGTTGTACCACACGTATGTCAGCATGTGGATGTAACAGCCTTATACTTCGCACTACTTGCCTTACTCCATGCAGAGCAACATCCGCTCGAATACCTGCCGTCGAAAGCGGATTTTTACGAGCTGTATAAATTCCTGGTCCATCGGCTGCAGAGAAGCCGTTGTGCTCGGAAGCAAAAATAGCAGTTCAATGTTTTAGTGACTGGACACCTTCGTGTCTGCACTACAGTTGTCTCGCACGAACAACACCTTCCGAGCCTTGGCCGCAAAGTGGCGGTCAAGCTGACGCAAAAAGGCTTGAAAGAGTTCGGCAGTCATCCAAGTCTTTCTACGGAACCTGTAGTCGACAGGCGGCTGCATAATATTCCTAAAACATCTTGGCTTAGCAGCCTTCACGATCACCAGCAGCGGCAGCCGCTCTGTGCCGGTCATGTTAGCAGCCAGAAGAACTATCATGCTCTCTTTAATTCATTTTCCACCGGCACACGGGTTCCCCTTAAACGCAATGGTCTTGTCAGGCAGAACTTTATAGAACAGCGCTTTCTCATCAGCATTGAAAATGTTGCACGGCCCGTACGTAGGAAGGTGCGCGGATAGTCGAAACCACCAGTCCTGCACAACACTTTCGTCCACCACACCTCTTTCACCATACACGTTGTGGAATACCAGCCCATGTCCCTTTCTGAAGCGGCCGAACCAGCCTTCCGACGCATTAAAAGAGTTAATGTTTGTGGTCCCCGCGAATTTCTCTGCTTGTGCGCATATGAGGGGGCCCCTGAAGAGCAAACGCGCTTCGCGTGAAACGGCGATCCAGCGCGACAGCGCTTCTTCTAGCTTGGGATGCACTGCCGTTCAAAGCCTTTTCCTTTGGTCGCCGAACATGTCCCCGTCAAACGCTTGCATAATCTGCTCTTCGTTCTTCATGTAAAGGCTCAGCGTGCTTTTCTTCACATTGAACTTTTACATCACTTCTTATCAATTGATTTGATTGATTGATTTGTGGGGTTTAAACGTCCCAAAACCACTTCGGATTATGAGAGACGCCGTAGTGGAGGGCTCCGGAAATTTTGACCACCTGGGGTTCTTTAACGTGCACCCAAATCTGAGTACACGGGCCTACAACGTTTCCGCCTCCATCGGAAATGCAGCCGCCGCAGCCGGGAATTGAACCCGCGACCTGCGGGTCAGCAGCCGAGTACCTTAGCCACTAGACCACCGCGGCGGGGCCACTTCTTATCAAGATGCTCCCGCTTGCAACGCCTTCAATATTTTCATCTTCGCAGCCAAATCAATTGCATCGTACTTCGCCCTCTTTGCTGCGGGAGTTGGGGCGGTTGGGGCTGCAGGAGACAGAGGGGAAGCCATCCCGGCGTCGCTCGTGCGGTGGTAATTCGTGCGCGCACGAAGTAGACACACGCACGCACACACACACACTCACACACACACACACTCACACACACACACCACCACACACACACACACACACACACACCACACACACACACACAACACGCGCGCGCGCACAGTTATAAAACGGCATAAAAACCAGCGAATTTTTCAAGAAACGGCAAACAGTAAGATTGCAGATGGTATTATTCACGTACAGATAAATAATTTAAAGCACACTACAGGTGAGCAATCCAACTCAACCGTCACGCAAACGTGTTCGACGTGCAAGAAAAAAAATGGCAGCATATCCATGGAGTGAATGATGGAGAGTGGGGCGAAGAATTCGTCCGTCCATTCGTTCTTGCTTCCGTCCGTCCATGCGTCCGTCAGTGTGACCATCCATGCGTCCATCAGCCCGTCCGTGCGTGCGTCTGTTCGTGCGTCCGTTCCTGCGTTCGTCCACGCAGCCGCCCCTGCGTCCGTTCATGCGTCCATCCATGCATCTGTCTGTGTGTCCGTTCGTCCATCTATTCATCACTGCAAGTACCACCATCTCGCATCTTTTCATCATATATTCTCCTTATAGAAGCACCGCCATCGAGCGGACATTTCAAGGACTAAACGGGAGGTGGCACATGCACACTTTGTTACGGCTTGCGCTTCGGATTTACTTCCCACTTTTTACCACCTCGAGTTCATGGTATATACTAGTTCACTGTATTCATGGCTATGCAGCCCAACGCTCGCTAAACCTTTCTAAAACCAAGAAGGTTACACTCAGCGAGTATAACGTAGCAACCTTTTCTTGTCAATTCGTGCGCAATGTACATGCCAATAGCTGCTAATGGGGATCGCAGCATGCGCGTTACCTAAAGGCCGAATGCTCCTGTCTCTCATTCCCCCTTAGAAGCCATTAACATGTGCATTGAGCACTATCTTTTATTGTTGAACAACGCACAGAAGAAATCTCTCACCGGAACCACCTTGGAGGTCAAAATCGTAAGGACCGCTATTTCGGGTATGTGCCATTGGTGGTTACGTACTACGAGGGATGCACAAGTCACGCCATAAGGAGCTTCGCCCCTAAAAGGAAAGGGAAATCCGTACGTTACCCGTTGCTGATGACAGTAGCGATGCACTGCTCTCTATTTTGGTTTTTTAAACCCCCATGTGTTTTTGTGGGGGTGAGGGGTAGGGTGTCTTTAAGATGTACTACCCATGGACGAAGTTTTGAATTTCAGAAGCCGTAATTCGATTCCAAAGTTGTTTAGGGGCGCCATTGATTTGGCCGGTAGAATCCGCTGCTGCTTCACTTTCGTGACTGGACCACGGTTGGGCGTTCGAGTTAACCAAACCGCGGCCGAATTTGTCTAAAGCAATGAGAGTTTCAGTCATAGAACAATGTACAATTTGTACGGGACCACCAGCATTGGCCAAATTATCCAAAATTTTGAATTAACGGGGGTCAAAATAACGAGATTTCACTGTACAAGTGCACTATGTCGTAGTGTGAGATTTCTCTGTTTTGCATTGAACAGCTAGCAGCGTTCCTAAATACGACTTTGATACTTTATTTCTTCTTTGCCCTATATATAGCTTCTTTCGTGGTGATTTGTATAAAGTACTTTAATACAATTCCCCCTTCCTCCTGAAGGTGATGACTGCTTACTTTCTTGATTTCATGGAATAAAATGTCCTTTAAAGCTTTTCGATTTGTACTGCGACATTTTTTCCCCTTCGTAATGTTGATTGTAATGACCATTTTAAAACGAGTGCACCATTACATCATAAAAGTGAACTTTCAAATTTATTTCCACAGCACAAACACACTAGTCTTCAAAAACCGCTCCCCATGAAAGTCTGGGAAAAGTTAGGGACGTTTTTTTTCCAGAGAGGCAAAAAGTGGCTGCATATAAGTTCGCAGCACTGGAACAATACACGAAGCGCCAGCCGTAAGAAAGCGCACGCGTGCCGCTCCTCTAGTCTGGCCATGGTACCCTTCGTTTAGTCCTCTGAATGTCCGCTGGATGGCCATACTTCTATATGTTGAATATATGCATGAAAATATGTGAGATGACGATACTTGGTGTGTTCACTAGATAGAGGGATGAATGGACAGACGCACTGAAGAACGGAGGCAGGGACGGACGGGTGAACGCACAGACGGTCACACAGACATACGCACAGACGGGCGGAAGCAAGAATGAACGGACATATGGAGGCGCGGATGGACTGACGAATGCATAGCCCCACTCATCATCATGCACTCCATGGATATGCTGCGATGTTTTTTCAAACCTTGCAATAAAGAATGTGCCAACGTCAGAGCCACGCCTACCGAAGACTTGGCTTTCCAATCTAAAGCTTGACTTTGGACTTGAATGTGATGTCGTAATCTCTCAAGATAGAGAGAAAGAAACAGGTTTATTTCAAACGGCAACCTTCAGAGCAAAAAATATCCTCACCCCTAGATGGCAGCTAAGAGTCTCTTGGGTCCTAGCGGCATCTTTGTCTTGCCTGATCACCTGTAGGTGGTCCTGAATGTTTCATCTAAGCAGCGCGATCTCCCGCTGCTGTGCGTTTGAACACTTCGTTTGTGGCCCCTTTAAGAGGTTAGGACAATCCCACATAATGTGTTTCAGGTCCGCACATTGATTGCAGAGTTGACGTTGAAGTAGAGATCTGGATAGCAGTGAATGGAAGCACTTGGGTTTGCGAAAGAGCTTGTTTGTAATAGATGTAATGTTGTTGAATGCTGTTTATTTATTGAGAAATGCGAAACAAAATAAGGCTGCTCCCTAATCTGTAGCGTTTGGTGATTTTGTTATATGCAACCATGCGCTCTCTGTTCCCACGTGGGCTTCGTATCATTCCTGCACCTGCTCGGTTCACTAGCTCTCCATATAGTGTGTCCGCGGTTTGTTTCTCAGAAGGGAAAATGAGCAAGTGTCAGAAGGACGTCCGTACGAGCAAGCGTCCGTCATACCACCTGCTTGGGCTCTCCCCCTCGTTGCGCATGAAAGTCTCTTCTCGTCTCTTCTCCTAGGCTCTCGCTCTCCTGCCTCCGAACGCCGACGCAGGTGGTGTCTCCTTCTCTAGGCACTGCGCCGTTATCCCGAAAGGGCTGCAGAAATTAGGTGCTATTTCTCATCTTCCAACCACTACCACCACCACTACCACGCTCACTACCCCCCTCTCCTCTAGGCATTTCTTCCGGCGGTGTATTGCTAAGCCGATGAAAGCTGCGTCTGTGAGCGAGTTTCTTGATGGAAAAAAACTGACTGCTCATGTTTCACAACCATTCACTTGCCGTTCAGTATGAATTCATCTTTTTTTTCTGGGCTGTTGCACGAGAGAACAAAAGCAAACGACACAGTTTCGGCAGTGCGTTTTTGTGCTGGTCACACGCACTCATAACTGCCCAAAGAGGACTATGGCGGCACCCAGGGAGCCTTGAGTGAAAAGGCCCATGGCACTAGATGTTGACCTTGAAGCTATGGTCCGTCGGTGGGAGACCTTTCCTATGCATTGTTGAACAGTAAAAAGTTGCAGCGGGTGCGTTAAATAAGAATTATTCATCATCTGCCTAAAGAGAACCCCTGATTAGAAGCGAAGCAGCGGCGGTTCGCATGGCGTTGAACTAGTTTAAACGGGCATCGACGTGGGTGCTGATAGAACGGTTTGAAGCAAAACTCGGTGTAGCATTTACTCAATTAAACGTTTGTTTAAAACGCAAAGACAAGGAAGGAGGGTTGGCTTTCGTGTAAGTTCCAGTTTAGATAAATGAGCCATAAGATTAGACAGATTTCGTCACGCGCCTGCAGCAGCCGTACGGACGCAGCTTGCTAGCTATTCGCAATGCAAGCCGCATCTGTGTGGCTCCTGCGTACGCGCAAATAAGTCTGTCTAGTGTTTCCACTCGACGTGTGGTAGTGTGTTGTGGGTGCTGGAGAGAGTGAAGCGATAAAGGAGTGTAATCCGAGCAGGTGCTGGAGCCAAAAGCTCCTGCAGAGAGGGCGAAAGTGACGTCAACGCACAGCTGCGACTTGACCTCTCTGGCACCGCTTCAACACCTGCGGCGAGGGACTTTGTGCGGATGCACTTGACAGAGTTTCACAGGCTAGTCAACCAGCTGCTTCGCATCTAAATTACACCATCTTCCCGAAGAGCATCATGTGGTGATGCGGGGCATCACGAAAGGTTCTAACACAACGTTCACGCGATGAGTGGTAACGAAACAGGTTTGCAACTTGGTAACACGCGAAGTTCACCGCAAGGTTGATGCCACAAACAGGTAAACACCACTGTTAAGAACATCAATAAAACATCTAGCGATGCTCCGCATCACCCCATGGTCCTCTTTGGAGACAGCGTAATATTTTCTGGAAAGGGGAGGGGGTCATCTTCTTTGTTCCCATGAGGGCGCCTTCTTCAAATGAATATTTTTTATCTGTATGCCGTGGCGAAAAGAAATGTCGAGGAGGGGGGCATAGGCCCGGTTTATCACCCCCTGGTTACGCCCCTGGCACCAGCTACTGCTTTTTACTTAGCAGACAAAATATGTCCTAAGACAAATAGTGGGAGTACAAAATTCATGACAGTAGCACATACAGTGTGAAAGTACGATAAAGCCGAACATAACAATAGCATTAAGATACGGCTACTAGGTTAATATGAAGACATTGCCTAAGACATTGAAGTGTTCAAAAACCAGTGGCAGAAAGGAGCGACGCGATGTCTGTATGAGAGCGTGAGCTATCTGAAACGCGCGAAATGGGATAAAAGTTACGAAATTCAACCAACGTCGTTAGATTTGATGCCTACGTTGATTTTCTCGGCCAGAGACCGTTATTTTTGTAGGTGGAACTTGTATTTGTTCTTGAATTACGCTCCAGTTAAAGTGAATAATGACATCGGTTTTTTCATCGTGAGAATGAATTTAGAGCACGTACAGTCTCTCAGTGACTCGACCTTGAAAACAGCGCAAGAATGACCAACTGCCACAAAGAGGGCATTTTCAACTCTTTGGAATTTGTCTGAAAAAAAAAAGGAAACGGACAAGATCACAAACATTTGCTGCATTCTCATGCAGTATAGTGCCCAACAGTGCAACACAGGCAAAGGACAATAGGCAAGAACTAGCACTGGCATAGAAGAATTTTTTAGGAAAAAAACACATAAAATCACAAGTGAACCAAAAGGATTGCAAAGCATTATTCGCAAAAAAAGGTATAATATGAAACATCAGACTGAATCCCTTTCGGCCTTCATCCGCATAAAAAATACAGCATATTCTATTATCATTAGGACAATGGACAGGACGCTGACACATTTTTCGCCAAGTCTCGCGATTTCTGCTTTCTTAGTGATCTCACGCGTCTTCGTCCTCTCTTGCGCTGTTCGATGCTGTAATAAACAACTCCACAAATTGGCACTGTTATGTTTGTTTTCTTGCAAGTCCAGGAAGTGCACGAATGGAATAATAATGGCTGTTTCTCTAAAATATTTTATGAGTTCATGGTTCATAAAGCCGAAACGGGGAATCGATCGTTTCGTTCCATATTCCGGGAAAACAAAAAAAAACGCATGTGTGACTTTTTCATGTTGTGCGGAATTGAGCTTTCTAAATGGAGGCTTGTTTACTCTTTGGAGGTCATTGTACTTTCTTCGGAAAGTCACGTGACCCGCAAGGTAATTATTCTGGCTGGTAAAAAATAAATATATGCGTGTTAACTGAGGACTACTCAAAAGAGTCAGGCATACGCATTTTTTTCGTTAAGTGCAAAAGATAAATAGACTGGTTCGAAAATTTAACTTTTCGTTACAAAGTGTGTATGCTCTTATAATTTCCGAGGCTCGAGAGCAGAGCCAAACTTTTCAGCTGGCAGACTCAGAGCTCATGTTTTTCACCATCAAGGGTAATTTTATTTACTACAGGAATGTCAGCATGATCAGAGATTTTGGGTTGTATGCGCGGATAACTTTCGGCACCTTATATTAAAAAAACTAAAAGAGGGGCTAGTAGAGTTGTGATTTAAGCGTGCATCTAAAAGTGAGCCAAAGGACTTGCGTATACGCCAAGCATACGAAACCGCAGACAGCATGTGTGTCGAGCGGACTAATCTCACCTATTTCACAATGGTCATGGTCACACAGCAGCAGCCAGACACCATTTCATATCTTTTTGGTGAAATGTTATCACGTTTCGTGCGGGAAAGCGAAGTGGTACGAGGTTCAGCGACCGAGCCGTAGTGGCCGAACACTTGGTAAAATTAACTTAGTTGTTGTTTGATCTTCAGGAGCGCACTACTTTTTTTCTCTGTGCTGATTTCAGGCTGCGTTCACTTGGGCACAATATTGGTGACCCAGACAAGCAGAAAAAGCAATGGACACCCTTCAAGGCACCGACGCAACCACACTCTCGAGTGTCGACGGAAAATTGCCTTTTTTTCTGCAGATCCTGCAGATCCTGCACTGTGGGAAACTGCAGATCCTGCACTGTGGTTCAGGTAGTCACTATTTGCTGCACCTCACAGATTTCACGAAATACCATTCCGTGGTGAGTAGTCTGCCACCATCAACTGCTACCGAAATTGAGACCTGTTGCTTTTCCCACCTGCAGACAAGGTCTACGAGATGTTGAAGGGAACATTCATTTGCAGAGGTCACGCCCGCGAAAATCCAACGGCTGCACCAGCTTCTTCGTGAAGAACACCTTGGTGACAAAACTCGAAGTGCAGCTGCTGCGTCATATGCAGCAATAAGTGGGCAAGAAAGCGTATGGTCTTGACAGCCTGCTGCTCCGAGAAATATTTCTACAAAAAAATTGCTTCGAACGTCATGAGTGGCCTGTAGTGCCTCAAACGAGAAAGATCGACGCAAAGTGGCTGAGTTAGCCGACAAGCTCATGGCGGTAGCTCCCACAGTTTTTGTGGGCGTCACGAGTGAACCGTCTCTACTTTGGCAGCTCCACGAGATACAGAAATCTCGCTTCTCGAAGACTTTGTGGCAGCCTTCCACACAGCGTCATGGCATACCAGTCTATAATCGTCGAAGTCGGCCATGAAACGTTATAAGCTGTGTTGGTATTACCACAAGTTTGGCAACTTTCCGTGCAAATGCGTACCCCCTGCGGACTCTCGGAAAACACCATGGGCCGGTGCTGAGGGCCACCAGCGTTTTTTTCCATGCAATAATGTTGCTCATCAGTGTTTTTCTCAACTGACCTAAGCAGCAGCTTTCGTTTACTCGTTGACACAGGCGCCGAAGTGAGTGTACTCCCAGCATCGCCTGCGGACCGCAAGCACCCGAACACATCGCCTCTACAAGCAGTCAAAAACACGATCATTGCCACGTAAGGAAACCGCTCTCCAACCGTCATTTTGGGCCTGCTTTGATGGATCTTCATAGTACCCGACGCGAGACTTCTCCCTCTTAGGACTGATTTTCTTCCCTAATCGGGACTCTTAGTCGACATGCGTAACCGGAGGCTTCAATAACCAGTGTCACAATGTGATGTACACTCAAGATATACACCACTCAGTCCTACGTTTATCAAGCCAGCGGGCCCTCTTTGTTTTACCTCCATGCTGAGTGAATTTTATGGGCTGACACACCAGAGTCAAATGGGATCACCAGTAAAGCACAACGTATTTCACAACATCACTACTACTGGACCAACAGTTTGCGCTCGACAACGTCGACTATCCCTTAGAGAACTAGCAGTGGCGCGGCAAGGACTTGACCACATGTTGTAGCAGGCGATTATTAAGCCTTCTGCCGGTCCTTTTGCATCTCCCCTTCACATGGTTCCTAAGTGGTCATCGGGTGACTGCCGCCCTTGCGGGGACTATCGAGCTCTTAACATTGTCACAACAACCGACAGATACCCCGTGCCACTCATCTATGATATACTGGCAGGCTTGCATGTGCCCACAGTTTTTTTTTAATTGATTTCGTGCGGACATACTTGTGTCGCCGGAAAACATTCCGAAGACTGCCATTAACATAGCTTTTGGCTTATTCGAATTTCTGCGCATGCCATTCAGCCTTCGCAAGGCAGGCCAAACATTCCGATGGTTTATTGACAGTGTTGTACGGGGCCTCTATTTTCGCCACGCTACCCGCACGACTTGTTTATCACGAGCACCAGCAACATGAAGAGCACCTGTAGATTGTCGTTTGGAGCATATCTGACCCCGGCATTATCGCCCTCGCGGAAAATGTGAACATGCTGTGCCTGAGTTACATATTTCTGGTCCACACAATAGGTGACCAATAAAAAAGCGAGAGATTGTGGGATGCGCCGTCTGCTACAGGCTTCCGGTTTGAGAAGAGTAGGCGATGGCGAACCGGTTCACCGCAAGCCTAAGATTATTCGGGATACGCGCGCGTGGTTGCCCTCTTAACTTCGTCCCGGTAAACCATGGGCGGTTGTTTAGCCGTTGGCTGCACCAACTCGAGCGTTAAAGGCAAACGGCATCTATAGATTCCCATAGAACGAAGAAAGCAAAATGAAATAGGCCGCGGCTGTGAAGAGAGCCACAGTGACAGGTAGCCTTTGAATACGGAACGTTGAAGCCACAGTGTTCGAAAACAACTTTATTCCAGATATGTGGGTACTCCACACTAAAACAGGCTTACGCATGAGTTTGCGGCGAATATTATACTGAGAAATGAATTGTAGGGCAAATACCTAGCAAGTATATAATGGGAACGCGTGGGTGAAATGACTCCTCATACGAGATGAGCGCCGGCCATTGCACTCGTATACATGACCAAAAACAAAACATATTCACTCAAGAGTAAGTTTACACGAAGCACTGGATGAGTTTATTTACGATATATTGGTCAAACTGTGTGCCAGGACGGCACAGAAAGGAACCAGTGCGTTAAAAAAGGACAAGGTTTGGATTATTCGGCACCGTCTACGTCTGACTGTATTGTTTATGTTCCGCCGTGCCGCGCAGCTGGATCGAGGTTACCATTTAAATAAGCATCTAACTTGGACTAAGAACTATATCTTATGGCGAGCTGAAGGCTAGAAAAAAAAGATATTTCAACGCACTCAGTATGTACTGCGCTTCATGCCGACCAACTGACGATGTCGGCCGAAGCAGCGATCCTGAAATGAACTCTGAGCATTCTGCTACAGTCATCCCCATCCCATGAGATCTTCAAAATGGTGATTTTTAATTATTAGTAATGTATCATACAGTGAAAACTTTTTTCTGCATCGACCGATCTGCTAGCCGAACTGACAGTGCCCTCGAGCAGCATAAAAGCATTGCAGATCATTTTAGTTCAATAAAAAAGTGTCCTTGCCGTTCATGACTTTCGTAGCTTGTCATCGTCGCATTCCCGGTTAGCAAAAACAAAAAAACAACTTCTAAATCACTGACATTGCACGGAGAGGTGTTTTTTTTCAATGAAGCTGTACAAAAATGTGCGCGTGCTGTTGCTAACCCGCGTGGTGCGTCGAGCCGGAAGCCGTCGTTTCCCACAATGCCCTGCGATTCCCCATAGAACCGGTCACCTATTTTGAACTCGGGAGTACGGCCACACTCATATAAGGTGCAGGCTACACTTTTCATTACCAACCACACCGCGTCAGCTGCATACAATTTTCGGATTGCTCAACTTCTACAGCTGGTTTGTGCATAAATGTGGCTCATTTCATACAATCGCTTCACGGACTGATGAAGTCAACGCAATGATCTTCAAAAAAACTGCCTTGGCTCGAAGACGTCAGCAAGGCTTTCAACCAAAGAAACCAGGCCTTGCCAAATGCCACTGTCCTGGCATACCCACAGCCAAAAATTCACCAGTGTTCTATGGTGGATGCATCAAATATGCCAATCGGTGCCTTGTTTCAACAGCTGAGTGATGGCACTTGGAAACCTACTGCACTCTTCGTGAAAATTAGCACCTACTGATCGCCACTACATCTCCTTCAGCCGCGAACTGCTAACCATCTACTCAAGTAAACGCAACTTCCGGCATTTATTTAAAGGCTTCGAGTTCTTCATTTTAACCGATCATAAGGCTTTGACCTATGCTCTTCGCTCAATGCGTTCGGACGGTGGCACACACATGGGCCGAGAGCTTTGCCAGCTGACATACATCTGAGAGTTTATGACAGACATCCGCCACGTCAAAAGAAGCGAGAACATCATTCCCGACGCCCTGTCTGCGCTCTTTGTAGAACATCCGCCCATCGTTATGTGCGGAAGTTCTACAAAGAGGCGCGGCGCAGTCGCCGAACAAGCTGAGACATTGCATCACCAGGTCAATTTCGAAGCGACGGCCATGCTTGAAAGCGAGCCGAACTGGAGGAGAAGGTTGTTACTTGAGTCGTGGCACATACAGAGGACAGCCCATAGCATCAAGCGCTCTCTCGGAACCCTTCCCCCAGTGTATACACACTAACTGTGCTCCACAGTAAAAACGAGAGAGAGAGAGAGAGAGAGATAGATAGAGAGATAGAGGTCATTATCAACCCCGCGAGTGCTTTGAAGACGCCGCTGCTACGTAGCATCCGCAGTCACCCCTGAGGAAGGAACGAAGTTGGTTCCAAAACGTCGGGTTTCTTCAAAATTTTTGGTTAGAGTCTAAATCATCTCCAAGTATCATACCCAAACAGACCAACTTTTGTCGAATGTTTACAGTCAATACCTATACCAGTTTCGCAACATCGCATGTGAACGAAACGACCGCAAGAGCAGCAAGCCCATGAAACCTAATTCATGACATTCATGAAACACACTTCATGATTTTCATGTTATAACTACTCCTTATCGCTCGTCATCAAGTCATGGTATGCCATATCAATTTTGCTATTGGTATACCATTATCTAAACGGCCGGGAGAGGTAAAAGTCGGTGGCTACCGGCAATCATCATCTTGTGTAAAGTGACATTTCGAAGCATCTTCAAATACAGTAAAGATGCGATGAGTTCTATTAGGTCATCGGCTCACGGACACAAAATTGTTAAGACACGCCTGGCCGATGGAATGCCCGAAGGGACGAGAACAGCCTGAGCTGTCGCCTCCTCTGTGTTGCTAGGATCGTCAACTCACACGGGACAATGTGCCGGCTTCTCGGCTTGATCAGAGAGAAAGTTTTCCGCAATCCTAGGTCAGCGGTCGTGCCTTAGTGCATTCTTGTTTTGGCGGCCTGCGAGGAGCTAGCACCACCGAATGCGGCAACTTGGAACCTGGTCAACCGCTTGGGTCGGATATGCGCGTGAGTTCTGCCTGTGGTGCCATGCTATCACCTCGCGTACGGTGTTTACTGCCTCCTTATTGTACGAATATCGGTGTATTCATTTCGTTCTTTCCTGGGATGGATTTTCGCTACCCCTTCCGGGGCGAAATTTAAAGAGCGCGATCCTACTGGAGGTACCTGGCCTCAATTTTCTTTCCTCGCAGCGAATCTTGAGAAGACGGAGGGTATGAAACGTCAGCGCAGAGGACGCTAGGGGGTGCTTCATCTATTTCAAGTAGATCACGTTACTCTAAACACGTAAATACTGTACATAAACACTTCCTTTTTACTCTCGATTCCCTACTCAACTTCTCCTGAAGTTGAATGGCTCCAGTCGGGACCAAGCTACCCAAGACTGTCACAGTGATGGGCGTGGTGGGATGTCCCGACACCTCAATCTTAACAGCAGCTAGATAGATGGATATATATATATATATATATATATATATATATATATATATATATATATATATATATATATAGATAGATGGATGGATAGATGGATAGATAGATAGATAGATAGATAGATAGATAGATGGATAGATAGACAGATAGATAGATACATGACTTGTTTCATCAGAGATTTTTGCATTCAAACAACGGCCTACCACCCAATCAGCAACGCCATGGTAAACCGTTTCAACCGCCAGCTCATGTCCGCGCTCACTGAGGCAGCAGAAGAGGACAGCTGGATGGAGGCACTGCCACTAATTAGAAACCCAACGAGCTGTCAAGGCAGACATCAGCTTCAGCTCGGTGGAAATGGTCTACAGAATGACACTGCACCTTCCTGGAAAATTCTTCACGGGTAGTCCGCTAGACGGTTGTACAGCCATCGTAGCATACGCAATTAGGCTTTGAGACATAATGACAAAACTGCGAACTACGCCACCACGAAGGGCAGCGCCATGCGCGGTGCACTTACCATCAGAATTCCGTTCGTGTAAACACGTATTTTTGCCCCTTGATGCAGTTCATCGGCCACTCCGACCACTCTACCGCGAACCATTCAGAGTGACACGTAGAGGCGAAAAGCAGTGCACTATCAACGTGCGTGGTCGTCATGATGTCGTCTCACAAGTTCTATTGAAACCAGCGCACATTGAAGATGCAGACATCGTTTCAAATTCACCTTTATGTGTTACCCCGACCTCCAAGGCAGTGCTCTTTCAAACACGCTAAGTCACAGAGACACGCCATGGACGGGTCTCTTAGGCGCGCCATCGTATTGGGTTTTCAACTTTGTGAATTGTGCCATGAACGTTGATCACCTTCCTAGGAGGGGAAGTGATTTGGTGGCCTAACGGTCGAACAGCAGCAGAAAGACAGCCTTTTCTTCTCTTCGGTAAGATGTCGCGTTGCGTGTGGGAAAGAGAAGCGGTACGAAGATGCGCAACCAAACCGTAGTAGCCGCACAGTTGTTGAAATGTGGTTAGTTGTTTTGACCTTCGGGGATGCACTGTTCGCTTCTCTGTGTGTATTTCCAGCCGTGCTCACGTCTTGCACAAGAACCGCATGAATAAAACAAAAGGTGTGTAAGATGCATACCACGTCTAATCATCGCGGTTGCTTCATTAACGTTTCTACAAAATGGGGATGTAATACACAGATAGCCATCTTAGTTGGTTGCCTCTAGTGTTGCATAATTAAGGCTGTTGCTCAACCAACAGTTGGCTTCAAGTGGCAGGGTATTACCTATCGTGGCCTAATTCTCAACTAGTGCCTGATATTTCAGCAATTGGTGGCTATTAATCAGTGTAGGTTAGCACTTGTGCGTGTTTGGTGAGTGTAAGCAAGAGTTACGTGTTAGTGTTGCCTAGTGCTTGCCCAATGTATTAGAATGGCTATTACTGTCGCCTAACACAAGGCATAATTATGAAGACCTTGCCGCACCTCGTTAAATGTCGTAGATCATATCGCATATGTATTCAATGACACTGTGACTTCTAAATTCTGACTGTGGTCGACTTCGCCAGAGTTTTCAGTGTGGCACAGCTAATGTTATTCATTACTACGCAACCAAACGCACTCTATCCAAGAATACAAAAAATCAGCGTTTCAACCTAGTCTCAACGTTGCGTCGGAGAAGAGTCCTTAAACACAGCAGCCCTGTGGACATGTCTCGTAATTACCCACTAAGAACCCTGTACGCAGCATACGTGAACATGGGTATCGGCTTTATCAAGCTTATCTCTGAAGCGAGCATTGCGGCATATGCAGCTTGACTACGGCAATATCACGCAAAGCATGGGCTCCCACAGTGTGTGAACAATTGTGGATATTTTTTGGTAATTCGTTTATAACACTTATCAACTAACTACATGCAACTTTGTGGAATTCGCAGCTTGTACTCACGGCTCATCAAGCACGTTCAAAGACGTGTATGAGTAACATGCTCACGCTTACAAGCGCTGTACTTTTCTTACTGATTTTCTATTTCACAGGTTGTTTCACAAGCTTGTTTTTTTCGTAAGCACCTCTGAATAACTCTTGCGCTTTAGTATGAGGCATACATAGGTTCAGTCTGCGTGCAAAGCAGAAAACGGTGTGATGGACAACTACTATTCAGCATAAAGGCGCGGAATTAGGGACACTCGAAGTAGTAATCAGCCTCGTAGAATAATTCTTAGATTAGGACCATTAGAACTAAGCACAATATAAATTAATGAAATACGCTAGCTAGTGCAATAATTATTTGGCGTTTCGGAAAGATCTCTTAACTTGGTTCTTCGAAAGTATGTTCGTGGTGTCAATATTTTATGAAAACGCATGTGATAAGCCAGTTGTCAAAACAGAACTTCGTGCGTAATGAAAATATAAGCGTTCAGATTGAGTTTTGGACTAGCAGATGCATATAATTATCATTTCTAGGGATGGTTGCGAGCCTCGTGATTTTTCTTAAATTAGTAAAAAATCCAACTATTAAGAGTATAGACAAACGGCTTTTTGAATACGATGATGCAAAAATAAAACATTTTGCTTGATGTATAACCTTCAAAATTGTAGCAATGGGGCAAATATTGTGCATAACATGTTGCTGAAGCCTATGCAGAAATGCATACTGAGGACATAAAGTTATTATTCATAAAGCTTCAATAAAAAGTGTTGGACGCAGTCACGATCTCTAATGAATAAGAATAAATTGACAGTAATTTAAAGCAGGCACAATTTAGACCCTGGTTACTTTGTACGTACACGTAATTTCTCCTTACCTTTGTAAATGAGACTCATCCGATCCTTGTGTTCTTTATCAAATACTCCAAGTACTCGAAAGTCGCATCTGGCAAGAGGAGAGATACGAGTGTAATATAAAGGTGGGTAGTAGGAACAAAAAACTTACCTACTTCCTTTAATGAGCATTGACCTCTTGAATGTAATTGACATAGGTCTGATAGATAGAAGGTGGTCTACCTCGCACATGATTGGTGCTCTGTTAGTTGTTTTGTACGTCCATAGTAGCTCAAACTGGTTGACGAACTGAAATATCAAGAACTCATTTTCAAGTATATATTATTACCTAGTCTAACATTGAGCCACGTTACGCTGGCATAATGTTTTTGCCCGTACAAGTCACATGATACTGTGTCCAAAGGCAAATGATGCCTCATGAAAACCTTTGTGTTATAGTCCAAGCATTCATGGGCATTCACCGATTTTCCTACACCGATGTACCAAGCCAATCAAGCTCCCCAGTATTACCTACACACGCACTACCACAGCACCTAAAAGACTGAAACTGGCATTAAATGCACCGATCATATGCACATAACCTTTTTGTGATGTGTTGCCTTTAATGCGAATTAATTAATCCGTACAGTTTTTATAGCTGCCAAATGATGTGATTTTCAGCGCATCACACCAGACTTCACTGTGAAATTGCAAATAGTGGAGAAAGTACACTTTCAACAATACTTACCCGGCAGAGTATACTTATGGTTCGCTAAAAATAAAAAAAGTGTGGGTTTCGTTTCACGATTAGGGTATTTCAATATGTTTATTTAAATTGAGGCCTGCCACTATGAAACCTCGAGAAGTGCGCAGCAGGAGAGCCGTGCGGTTCCTTATTGAAGAGTAACTAATGTTCTGTTCACGAGGCCTTTGACTTCAACACTGTTTCAAGTAAGCAAGTATGGTTATTCCGGGATGAGTAAAAGCATGGTGTATTCACAGACGCGTATGCAGCATGCGCGCTACATTTTGCGGCACTTTATCGACAACCTAAGCTGACTGCTACCGCAGTTTTTATATGTGTTGTGTACAGGGAGTTCTGTCAGGTTCTTTCACCTATAAGGTAGCGGCGATGAATGGGCCAGAGAAAGGAAGTGAGAGAAGCAATCTTGCGTTTGCGGTGGCCGTGGCGCCATCTCTTGCTGGGGCAGGAATAAAGCACGTTTCTTGCGAATCGTTCTTGCAATTTTAAGGTAAAGGTTGTGATGCCATGTAGATTATTGATGCGATGTTGCTTCAATTATCGTTGGTTTGTTTCACCCAGTTTCGAGAGTTGTTGGCTTTGTTTTAGGTCTTCTTGATTATTTGATACTGAGTCGGATTACTTCAGTAAGAATCTATGGGTGTACGACAAGCCGGACTCATAAGATACTATATACTGAAGAGATATTGCACGGATAGTTCAAAAGCGTGCTGTATTTAGGAAAAGCCGTTTAGGTACTGAAAGTTCTCTAGGGCGAGCATGACGACACAGTCCGCGTCACGTGTCATGGACTGGTTTCAAGATACACTTTATTACACTACTTATACACTACTTTATTAGTGGTTTGAAGCGGTGGGTGTTCATTAAAAACTTGACTGAATACTCTCTTTAGGAATCGGTATAACCCGAAAACAAAACTTCCCTTCACAAGGGTAGTTGAGAGTTTAAAGCAATGAATGCTACAGCAACAAGTTGTGATGCGAAGAACGATAAAAGTCTCGAAACTTTTATTGCACGCCTCAAGAAAAAAAGCCCACCGAAATTAGGACACACAGAACAAGCGCAGACATGCAAACATCACAGCTCCATACTTGAAGCACGCTGCCTAAATAGAGAGCTAGACGTACGAAGTGTATGCACGAGTACACAAAGGACGAGCGTGAGCAATCGCCACAATTCTTACTTCGTGTGTAGCAGCGCGCTCGTTTCGTAAATGCACCCGCGGCAGTGACGGTAGTCGTATTAATCGTTTTAACTTTAAAGGAAGCGAAGTCTCGTTAACCACTGTGTCTTCAAAGCAAACTTGTGGTTGGATTACAAGAGTTTCAAAATGGTCGAGTTTCGATATAGGCGCACACGCGAGTAAGTGATCACGCCAAGAAACATTTGTACGCACTTTGACCACTTCATGAAGAGGCGCATGCACTAAGCAACGCATGGCAAGGCGTGGGGCGACGACCTTTGCAGCACACTTGCCCAAAGCGTGATTTGTACGCCATCTCGCTACTGATGACGAAAACGCGCTGAAATGAAGGATTTTTGAAAACGGCCAGTGGTACATTGTTAGTTGAAATGTCTCGCCGTTAACAAGCCCAGCAACGAAGAGTGTGTGGTTTGTTCCTGGTTATTGTCGCGTGCTGTGGAGCAAAAGATCGCTGGTACGACGCCTCACTAAAGTACTTCTTGGTCTCGCTGTTCTTCTTTGCAATCTTCAGATATTCATTTTACAACGTCATATCCGTGACGAAGATATGTCAGTGGAGCCATGTTGAATGCCGTTTTAAAACACTTTTCTTTTAAAAGTCTACGCATCTCTACGATGTGAATTGTGATGAATGCACGAGGCCCTGGTAGATGAGAAACCGTGGGTTACCCGAGCATTCCCCCACTAAGTGACATAAAGTGTATACAGAAATGCCAATGCACAGAAGCGTAAGCCTTGAAAAGCCCGCCATCTTACCCATGTTAAGGTAACAATTTAAAGTGTGTAAATAGTTTAGAAATGCAGTACTCTACGTGAGCCTTTATGTTAGAGCCTACTTTCAAAAGCCTCGAATCTAGGCACATTTTAGTAGAGAACTCGTCAATACTTATCTTGATAAGTTATTTTCACTTGAAACGGCACTTTCTTATAGTATAAGCCTATGTCTTCCTTGAAGTCCATAGTACAGGAGTGCTTTCATAGTAAGGTATGCGCTGCGCAGACTGGAGTGAAACGGTAGGAGCAGGACGAACGAACAGTGGCGGGGAGGCAGCAGAGTGCTTCAAGGCTTCCGCGCAGGTTGTCTCGTAGCGGTATTCAGCAAGAGCTTAAGCAGCTGTATCTGGAGGGCAGTCAATGCTGCTTTCCAGTGGTGATGAAACTGTCAGCAGTCGACATGACGCTGACTTGCTTGTCGTATTGGTTGTACGGCTGCTGCAGCATTTTTCTATTGTCACAGCCTTGAACGTGAACTCCGCGACCGTCTTCGGAGGGCTCCAGACGAGGCTGGCGAAAAGCTGCCCCTTCATGCCGTGCATAAGGTCACGCAACTTCCTGTCCTCTGCTATTTCAGGGTCAGCTTATTGGAAGAGGCACGTCATGCTTTCGACCTACATTGTCACAGTTTTGTTTGGCAACCGGACGTGAGCCACAATAGCTCGTCCGGCTCAATCTTGGTGATCAGCACTGGTGTAGGTCTGCAGACTTCTATAAGAGACTTTGAGCCAAGACATCACACTGCAAGAGTTTTTTACACCCAAAAGGTTGTAAAATGCGTGTACGCATGAAAACCACCCTTTAAAACTCCCTTTTTACAGTCTCACAATAAAATGTAGAGTGTTTTGTATATAAATACCCCTGAAATACCCCATTTACCCCCTTTAGCTTAGGGGCGTTACGAACAACATTACAAATGCGCAGCATTTTTGGACACTTTTGCTTATTTTATAAGTATACATTAACCAACCTTATTTCAGCAACGCTCCTACTACTAACTGTTTGCGGGCCTAGTAATGAATCGAAGCAGGAAGTAAAATAATGCAACCGAAACGCAGTGTTCATTGATAAAGTGCGCAAACAACAGACGAAAGACCCATCAAGAGCACCGCTTCTCCAATAGAGTATACGGGCCAAACCACTTGGATCTGTTCCTCTCATCTGTCGTTTGCGGGATTATTGAACACTCACAAAGTTCACTGACTTGCCTGAATCAAGGTAATGTTACACGCAATGGCTAACCAAGGAGCCCCACCCACATAAGATCAAATCTTTTTCCGCTCAGTTTATGTGCCATAATTATCACCTCAACAGGCCATCAGCTCCCCTTCAAAATGGCGCAATCACGTGATGTATTTTGAGAGCAGGCCCCTATAGGTAATTACTGTTGCGTATATTCCTATTAGTGTCTCTTGAAACGTGCGTCTTGCGATTCTTTCGTTCTTTTATTTTATGTTACTTCCCTAGCAGACGAGCTTTGGTCAAAGCCTCCATTTCGTGGACAACGAGAAATCACTATTGCTGAAATATTTTCAGCCGTGGTTTCAGGCCAAGGACAGCAAGCTAAGTACAAATATATGTTCTCATTGAATAGTGTGACGTCTGATGCATAAAATGTTGTGTCGAGCAATGTCTTTCCCGAAACAAAAGGGCTGATAAAATATCGCTTATATCGCCTGCGTACCCATGAACACTTAGTCCCTAAAACCCATAAAGCTAAGCAAAATCCATCAGCTTCACATTTCGACCAGTCTGCACAAACTTACGTCAGTGAACTTGTGCTAATTTTGCTTTTGAATATTACAAATGCTCGCTGTGACTAGCAGCTCGTGCTGGTAGCTATGCATCATCACAATGCTCACTCGATTTCAATACTCTGGCGAAGAAAGAGAGTAATGCAACTGTTCACTGTCGCAAAAAGAATGCTGTGCCCGTGCGAGCTGTAATGGGCTGGAGCTAGCATTGAACCGAATCTAGGCGGTGTGGAGGCGCCACCAGGTCTCGTCGCCAAGGCCATCTCCGCTGCCCGATTAGTCACGCATGCGCAGTGGACGCAGAGTGCGGGAGAGAGAGAGTGGCTTCATGTTACATGTCTGCGTGCGCTGGCGAAATACGTGAAACACCCTACCGTTCCTATGCCTGCTGTGCGCATGGCTTCTTCGATCGATCGAGCTTATTGGTCAGTGTCTTGTTGTTTGAAATGTGCCTGCGCTATGTGCTCGTCCTGTGTGTTCTACCGGTGCTGCTTATTGCGAATATGCACCATACTGTCGGCGGGACCTACAGATTTCTATCGTGGAGCACTCGAAGTGAAATAGTAACCACTCTCATGTTGTTGCGATTAGCGCTTTTTAGCTGCGTGAACGCGAGGATAGCGCCTTCATTTTTTTCTTAACTAGTTGACAATAAACCAGTATTTGTTTACAGAGCGACCATACTTGTGTGAACTGTTTCATTCGGATCATGAAAAAGGTGTCAGTACGGGAAGTTTTTCCTTGTTTAGATTGTTTGGAGTAGCAAACAGAGTGCGCAAGCGTGGCTGTGGTTCAGCGAGGTATTTAACAGAATTGTAGCGGCACACTTCGTTGGCAGTGGCGCTTGGCGCCCCACTCATGATAAACCTAAATTTGGTTAACTATTACTTGCGGGGATGGCGCCTGTTAGTTCTAAGTGTCAGCCGTGTCTAATGCGTATATGATTCGGAATGATGGTAGATCATTTGCTCTTTTTTTCGCACAGAAGGACTGAAGACGGAAAACAAGGGCGCGGTGTTCGTGTCGTTCTTTTGGATCGTTTCTCGTTTTCTGCTCTAAAGCTATCAAGATAATTTGATTTGATGCATGGGGCGGCCACGCAGCATATTGGCTTGTGTTAGGTTAGGCTTAAGAAGCTCACCTACTTGCTTATTCATTCAATTTCGTTCAATTTCTCTTTACTTATATAATTTGTTCACCCGCTACGTAGGTTGCGTGATACTGCCAGAAGATGTGTCTCTGTAGCGGACCATTAAGCTAGACTTGTGTTTACACCGATTTTAATCTGCGTGTGGGTGTAATTGTTTTATTTGAAAAGTGCAAAGACTAGTTTGACATAACTGCTGATGTTCGAGCAGAATTTATTTTATTCGGCTTGTTTTCATTATGTGAAATTTTCATAAGTTTCTCGTTATTCAAAATTATATTGGCCTCAACCTGATTTGAAGTTTTTAAATGCCTAATTTCGCTAAGTTTTTCAGATGTTGAAAAAATCTAATAATGTGAGGCCTATTATTAGTTTATTTGTTACAAAAAAATACTGCAATGTTATATATACTGCACGGTATCCATGCATGTGTCGCCACCAAAAATTTAAGATTGGGGAGCATATTTACCTGAAAACGAACAAATATAGAATGCTCTTTCAGTAATTTGGCGATGAAACAAATAACTTCAGGAATCAGTTTTACCCAATAAGATGTACTACAATATGGCAGTGAAATGCTTTCAGGATTCCGAGTCGGTGCTGTAAAATTGTCAGAGAAGTTTAAATATTTATTTTGATTGCACAGGGTTAATCAGCCGTGCTTTGTTTGTCTCGCCTTTTGCAGTTTTTAACGCAAAGCCACTGAACAGCCTATGCTGCATCAGGAAGGAGTTCTGCTTTCTTAGCTGACCAGCATACTCGAAACTATTGACCCTAGTTTAGCAATATGGAATGGTTATTGAGTGAAAGCAGAAGAGCCACTCCATGACAAACCTGTTAGCCATTTTATCGACCATGTCAAACCTATCTGCAAAAAATAATTGCTGATCTCATGCATTGAAAAGAGTCAACTGCTAGAACATTTCTCAGAAAAAAACAAGTTTGATCACGTGGCTACCCTCTGAATTTCGCAGAATGTTGTGAGGGTGGTGTTTGTTTAGGAATGTTTTAAAGGTACCACTTCTTCTTTCTATACCAACTTTGGTGCACATGTTAGGCAACGGTACTTATGTAAAAAGTTTCAAGATCAATTAAATCAACACAATTTTTCGGTCACAAAGGCCTCCAAGATTTTAGCTAAAATGCATTTTGTTGTTGCCATACTGCACTTTGTATGAACATCTGAGCTGTGAGCACTTACTTCACAGATGGTATATTCTGAAGAAGAATTATCTTTGCATATCAAGCAGTTACACTTTATGGGAAAATGTCACGAGTTTCAAAGAATTGTTATTTTTGTCCATATGGAGACACTATTTGCACCATGTGGCGGTACAATTGAAGGTCTCCTTTTACCTAAAGGATAGGCAAATAAACAGCCCTTTGTATACGACAAATTTAATCTATAATGCTTTTGTTTAAAGAAAGAAAAAAATTGTTGAGCTCTCCCATTGACAGTAACGGGGGATTTCAAGGCGGAAGCTGTAGTATGACCAAATGGCAAGATAGCTGCCAATGGGGAGCTTGAAAAATCTTTTACGGGCAAAGCTCAATACAGTATGAGGCCGTTCTCTCCTCTGCAGTTTTTGGTACCATACCTAGTTTATTATTTGCTCCACGAATCGAGTTTGGGGGATTTCACAGCACATTGAGAGACAAATTGATGCCGATTGGGGCGAAGCGTCTGTCAATCCGTCTATGGGTTCTTTCGTGCGTCCCTCCATCTGTTTATCTTTCTGTGCGTCCGTCTATGTGGCTAGACGCACGGACGGACGAACGATTTGTGTCACTTATACTCATTCACTTCATGGATATGCTGCGTTTTCTTCTTAAAACGATAATTGTAGCAATAAATGTTGCCACATAAAAAGAAACACATGGGGCAAAAAGCGTCTCATTATGAACAAAATGACTATTTTCTAAAATTCGTAAATTTCTTTTGTAAAGTTTAACAGAATGAGAGGTCCGATATATATATATATGAGATATAACAGACAGTAATGCCAAGGAATGTACAGGGGAAGGTATTAGAACCAATGGAATGTAAATAAGAAGAAAGAAGAAAGAAAAGTGGATGAAAAAATTAGCAGGAATCGAACCTACGACCTTCGAATAACGCGTTCGATGCTCTAACCACTGAGCTATCACAGCGGCCGTCCCCCCACCTACTTTTTGGGGTTTATATGTGAATTTAGAAGTAGGACTGACTGTCAGCGCCATCTATAAGCCAAACAACGAGTGTGAAAACACTCTTATTCGCATGTTTGGCGTCACGTAGCACGTGAAGTTATTATGAGCGGGCAGCTGATTAATTGTCCCTCTTATACAACCTAAACACACCAAGTCTGCCAGTACGAGACCCTCGTGCAATGAAATAAGTGAGAGAAGTGCAAACCTAAGGGTTCGTATTTCCGTGTTAATATGTGTTAAAACACGGAAATACGAGCCCCTAAGTATACACTTCTCTCAATTATATATATATATATATATATATATATATATATATTATATATATATATATATATATATATATTATATATATATATATATATATATATATACATATATATATATATATATCTATAATATATATATATATATATATATATATATATATATATATATATATATGGGTTGCGGCTAGTTATGAAGGGTGCATACTGTATGTTGTACCCTTTGTGAAAATTTTGATCATTGTTCCTTGTGTAAGATTTTAGGTATCCAGTGCTGAATTTACTGTACAGAGAGAACAGCGTGGCGCTACTTCTCTCGAAGGCCCCAGTCATCTCAGCAGTCGAAAATTATTGTGCAAGCAGCAGGTTCGAGCTGCGCTTTTGCAATTAGAAGTGTATGAGTGCTCACATTACAATAATCTAAAGCCAACTACATTAGCTTGTCGAGTGTCGTTATTTTTATTGTCAAAATTTATACTGCGACATACACTTGATTGTAAACAGATGTCGAGAAACTCGCTTTTTCTTTCTACGCGTTTGTTTTTTTCTGTTGTACAGGTGTCATTGAACGCCATACCAGTCACACATTTGCCCGACTAGCGCAAATGTATTTGAGAGAAATTGTGGCGATTTAATGCATTGAAAACATTGAATTGCTAGTATAAAGAAAAAGAAAACTTCTTCACAGGAGAGATTTCAAAATTTTCCAGAATGCCGTCAGAGTCCTGCGTATCATTCTTCTTGCAGCTTGTCTCTAAATAAAGGCAGATGTGCACAATGGGCTTCATTTTTCTTTGCTTAGGCGTTATGCTTGGTTGAACCTTACGCTACAGCTTACTCCTTTCACTATAGGGGTGTGGTGGTGGTGTGTGTGTGTGTGTGTGTGTGTGTGTGTGTGTGTGTGTGTGTGTGTGTTTCTGTGTGGTGTGTGTGTGTACGTGCGTGCGTGCACTATGTGCCTGCCACATCCCGCTTTGTCATTTTCGGCACAGTTTACCTACTGTGAAGGATTTTGTTTTTCCAAAAGATGCGTGTTATGCTTTGCTGATTAAGAAGTCGTTTAGACATGCGCAATCGTGCCGTTAGCGGGAGGGGTGATGGCCTGGACGCGTGAATATATTCATGAAGCAAAGACAGGAGGGCAACTGTGCGCCGTATGTCTTGATGCTGTAATAAAGGTCATGTTTTATTTGTGTGACGCTCGAGGGGCGACTGTAAATAGGTGAATTGAACCGTGACGGCCGGTTTTGCACAGCTTCTGGCTGGTTATTGAGATATGCTTGGAAGGGGGACCATATGGATGAAGCAAATTCCATCTGTGGGTGAACAAAGGTTAAGTAGGCTTGTTTGCAGACGTTATTTGGCGCGTTTCATAGGTTTCGACGTAAGTATGCCAGTGTTCTTGATGCGTTTGCAGATATGTAGGTTACATGTGCCGCCAAGTTAAGATTTGAAGTGAAATGGACACCGAGGTACTTATACAAAGACGAACATGACACTTAGAATTATTTATGGAGTAATAAAATTCAACAGTTCATTTTTTTCAACTGAGTGATAAGTTTACGTTTTGATAAATTTATTGTCAATTGCCACGCGCCACACTAGCTGTTTATGAGATTACGTTTTTTTTTTGGAGAGCAAGGTGGTCATCGGTACTAGTTATAGAACGGTATAAAATGCAATCGTCAGCGAAAAACCGTATTGACGAAGAAATATTAGTTGGAAGATCAATAAGGTAGATAAGAAAAAGTAGTGGCCCCAAGACGCTACCCTGAGGCACTCCGGAATGACAACGGAAATTGGATAGGAAGAGTTATTAACCAGAGTGAACTTCTTTCGAAAAGACAATAGTACGGATCCACAATAAGATAGCGAATCTAAACGAAGTTCTGCTAGTTTTGAAATCAGGCGGCAATGAGATAACGTGAGCTTTTATGCAAGTGAGAATGCAAGATATTATGTTCAAAGAAAATTATGAAAAACAATTAGCATAATGCAAATAGTCGCATCAACTATTTTATTGTACAAAGCATACAACCGGAAAAGATTGACAATAGTAAAATGAACTACCACTGACAGAACCTGTTGCAATGGTGAGATCAGTGTGAAGATTTATCTTTTGTTTTTCTCATTTTTCTTATTATTAGACATCTTTTTTGTGACAAGACTTCTTTTTTAGATCTAGCACTCTGTCTTCTCCTCTTGCATATTAGAATATAAATATATATTTAAAACAATAGAAGTTTAAATTTGAGGCACCAGAAGTCACAAGGTGCATATTGATTTTGTTGCCAGTGCACACACAATTGAAAAAGAAAATAAAGAGGCAAGTAGGTGTGTGGTAGAACGTGTGTTCTTTATAGCATACTTCTGTCATTATGCTAAAAACGTTTACTAGAAACTTGCCCAAGGCTTTTTCACAGCTCTCCTTTTATATATGTGTGTGTTTTTGATCTTGCGCATTAGATTATCACAAAATTTGACAAGACCATGCTAGTGGTTTCCAGATTCATATATAATGATTATTAAATCACTTGCATAATACAAAATGACAGCTGTTCACTTTTGGCTGCACGAAGTCGTCTTCAGCTGCCCAGGTGACTTCGGTTCTTCCGACAGAAGTGGGGTCAGGGAGCTACTTCTTCACAGCACATCCGTACCCGGAAGCCTAAAATAAAGATAAAAGTAATCACCAAGAGTTTCACACGACAGAGTGTCCAAGATACCATATGCTTCGTCATGCTAGAGTGTTCTTAGTTCTGTGTGAGTAGAAGTCAGCATCAGAATCCACTTTCTTTCCAACCAAAAAACACGCTTGGTAGGGGTCCCCCATTGAAAAAGCTGTGTAAAGAACTTCACAACACTTGGGGGCCTACAGACGGTAGCACATACAACAGATTTTGCGCACAAAAACAAACAGCATAGCAGAAAATAAATATAAATGTTGCTATATAAAAGGAGCAATGAAGCAATGATTGAGCATGATGCACACAATAAACAGTTAAGGTTTAGCAAAAAAAGCTATTCATTGAGTATCCGCGCACATCCGATTTGAACAAACTGAATAGGACACTGAAGTTTATTTATTTATTTATTTATTTATTTATTTATTTATTTATTTATTTATTTATTTATTTCAGAAGTACTGCCAGCCTTACACATGAGGCCTTAGGCAGGGATGGGTGATACAAAAAAGGAAACATATGAAGATACAACAGTAAAGGAAACACGTCACGTAGAGCTACATCATCAAGAACTAGTGCATCAAAGTAAAACGCTAGTACTTACACAACTGTAGTGGTTTACGCGTACACGTACAAAAAAACTATGATGACAAACATCTGTACACTCAGAACTAAGAAACAAACATCATATAACAGTTAAAAAATCGGCAACATTTCAAAAATACAGCGCATTGATATGAAAAAAGTGATAGAAAGTGGAACATAAATGAAAGCCTGTTCAGGATGCGTGGTAGAATAATAGAGGGCGAAGCGCAAAGAAAGATCAAAGTCAAGTGGGTTGCTGGTGTTTAAGTTTTTTCACGAACGACTGAACGGTCTCATAGTTCACCAGATCGGCAGAAAGAGCATTCCAATCAGTGACAGTGCGCGGAAAAAATGAGTTTTTAAAGGCTTTTGTTGACAGGAATATTCCTTCAGTTTTTTTGGATGCTTGAAACGAGTTGATCGGCGGTGAACCATTTTATGTACGCGTGCTTGTCTATGCGTAGCTTGTTGTGGTAAAGCAGAAACATGTACTTTAATCGATCATGTGGCCGTCTTGCCTGCAATGTATCCAAGTCAGCTTTTTTTAAGAGTTCACTGGGTGACGTAAGAGCACTGTAACGATTATATGCAAAACGGATTGCTTTTCTTTGAATCATTTCAAGTGTTTTAATATTTACTTGGCAATGAGGGTCCCAAACCACAGATGAGTACTCGAGGATTGTACGGATAAAAGTTTTATACGCAATTAATTTTAATTTTGGAGTAGATTTGCGCAAAAAACGTCTTAGAAATGCTAGTTTCTGTGAAGCTTTCTTTTCAATGTAGGCAACATGCTCATTCCACTTAAAATCTGCACTTAATACAACCCCCAAATATTTATAAGATTTAACAATTGATAGTTTTGACCATTGATGGAATACGAGTGTTTCAAAGGAAGCCGCTTGCGCGTAACGGTGATAGCAACCGTTTTCTTTTCATTAATCTTCATTTGCCACACTGCACACCAAGAAGATAATTTTGTTAACGGTGCATTTAAAAGAACCTGGTCGTCTGCACTACGTATTTTCTGATAAAGAATGCAATCATCTGCAAATAACTTGATAGAAACTGGGATGTCATTGGCGATGTCGTCTATAAAAACTAAAAAAAGAAGTGGCCCAAGCACACAGCCCTGAGGGAGTCCCGATTCACCGGTCGTGAATCAGACTGGACGTTATCTATAGAAACTATTTGATTTCGACAAGAAAGGTAGGCCTCAATCCATGAAGTTAATGTGCTGTTTTTTAGTATAGGTTTAAGTTTCGCGAGAAGTTTTGGATGCGACACGCGATCAAATGCTTTTTCGAAGTCTAGGAAAACCATGTCAATCTGGCCTTGTCTATCTAGAATAGCTGCAATATCATGAACGGTTTCCAACGGTTGTGTGACGGTTGAGAATCCTTTTCGAAAGCCGTGTTGTCGGTCATTGATTAAATTATTTTCCTCGAGAAAAACTGGGAGATGTTTGAATATAGTATGTTCTAATACCTTCGCACATGAGCAAAGCCGAGAAATTGGTCTATAGGCGGAGACGAGAGAAGTGTTAGGGGATTTGGGTATAGGGATAATTTTTCCGAATTTCCAGTCATCTGGAAGCGCGCGCTGTGACAGTGACTTCTGAAAAATGATGCACAAAAACTTCGAGCACCATTCAGCAAACCTCACAAGGAACGGGTTAGGTATGCTATCAATACCAGGCGTCTTTTTGGGATCTATGTTAACAAGCGAAGACAACATTCCTCCCTCAGATATTGCAAGGTCACTTATTGGTGGGATATCATGAAGCATTTTGGACATGGCCTTCTCCCATCGTCATCAGTAAACACTGAAAAAAACGTGTTAAATGATTCTGCAATAGTTTCTTTATTAGTTACGATAGTCCCATTTACACATATATTATGAAAACTCTTCTTCTTTGGGGCAAAATACTGCCAGAATTTCGCTGGGGATGACAGCAAGAAGTTTTCTAAAGTGACGTTATAGTACTGATCTTTTGCTTCCTTGATACTGTCTTTAATTATTTACGCACGTTACTGAGTTTAAGTATGGTCGATGGAGTGGGGTTCTGGCGATGCTGTTTTCTATTCCTGTTTGCCTTTCGCCCCAAACGAACAACTGGCATAGTAATCCATGGGCTAACATTTTTTATTATTTCCACTTTTTCTGGCACACAGTCATGAACGCACTGCAACACAAGGTTTTGAAGAAACACCAAAGGTTGTTAACAGTACAAGTACTACATTCAGAAAGTAATGTGAATCGAGAAAATTGTAAGTCTATAGTGTCCAGTATTTCTACGTCTTTTGCGCGCGAGAAGACCGACACCACGCGTTCTTCCCTCTTGCCTTTCGAAACGTCATTAAGATTAATGCACATGTAAACCAATTTGTGATCGGATATACCATCAAGCACATTGGTGTCTGCCACACGACGCAGCATGCTGTTGCTAACGAAAAAAAGATCCAGAGTTGTAGCAGTAACATTCTGTACGCGGGTTGGTTGCTTAACTAGTTGAGTTAAATCAGGAAAAAGGACTATATCGAGTAAACGTTTCGCTGTATTTGAAGACGGTACAGGAAAATCAGTATCCCATATAACTGAGGGAACGTTGAAATCACCGCCAACTATTATATTACTAGAGCGACTGTGGACCATGCAAACAAATTCATTAGGCTTATCAAAGACTGCTTCGTCTGTACCTGAGGGGCGGTAAAAAGCGCCCACTATGAACTTAAGATCACCTTTATCTACTTTCACAATTACGCATTCAAGATCTGGTATATCGGCTAATCTTTCAGCTTGTAAGGTTTCCTTAAATATGATTGCAACTCCGCCGCCTTCACTACTACTATCTTTGCGATAGATGCGGTAACCCTGGGGCGTGATCTCGTCGTCACTAACGTCGGTGCGAAGCCAGGTTTGAGTAGTTATCAAAAGATGAGAGTGATACGTTAACACAACGCTGTCTAAATCATCGCTTTTTGCTAGAATACTACGGGCGTTAATATTTAGGCATCGGAAAAGTCCCCCGTTCTTGTCGTTTCATTTGTTGCGAGTTGCTCTGGTAAGTGGTCTAGTCGCAGGGACCATTCCACGCTGGACTTCATCTAATGTTAGCAATCGATTGTCAATCTTAATTTTGTCATGTACAAGTTTAACCTTTGTGCCCGATTTCCTAATATCTAAATTGCTGTTCTATAGAAGCTTCCTGACGTGCCGAGTGCTTGCAGAGAAATCCTCAGATACTGAGATTCGTTTCCCTTTTAATTTGAAGCAACTTTTGAGAACGTTAACTTTTTCCCTGTGGACGAAACACTTCACGATCACTGGCCGATTTTTACCATGCTGCCTTCGTCCTAGCCTATGAATTCACTCGACTGAGTTTACGTTCACGTCTAAAGCATGCCTGAACACATTGACTACACTATCCATGAGGTCGTCAGAGGCGTCATCATTCTTTTCCGGTATGCCGAACACAACAAGGTTGTTACGCCTGCTTCTGTCCTCCAAATCAACGAGCTTACGTTCTATGTTTTGAACCGTATTTTCCAAGCTGCGAAGTTTATTGCTGAATCATTTTATTATCTCGGAAGTTTCTTCCACAGTTTTTAATTTCAGCTCAATATCATTAAGCCTTTTTTGAATGTTGTTTTGACCTTCAATCAACTGTGACAACAATTCCGCAGTGGAGGGTCCTGGTTTGGATTGAATGTCCCCGCATAGTATCAGTAGGTACAAAAACACTTGCTTAATGTTACAATACAAGGTATACAAGCTACGTGGGCACGTTAGCTGGACGAAATAACGACTGCTAGTTTTAACAGATGATACTTCGTTACTAACCTGCACGTAGAAAAGAAGCGGCTTGAACATGGTGCTACAAGATGACCAGCCGACGCGCCCACTGAAAGAATCCGGGGATGGGGGGCGTCTTTTATCCACTTGAGTTGACGTTGATGGCGCTGGAAGCAGCGTTGCCCAACCCTCGTCGATGATGGCTGGCGCTTGCGCGGAAGTAGTATTACGTACTTCGATGACAAAGTTGGTCGCATCTTGATGTGCGCTGGCCATTGCTGTTGCACCGCACAGGAGTATCTGCACGTAGAAAAGCAGCGGCTTGATCATGGTGCTACAAGATGACCAGCCGACGTGCCCACTTATTAGGGATTTTAAAGAGTTGTAAAGTGTCAATATGCAATATTCCAGTCTAGCTACACTGTAGTGTAATGTATCTGGTACTAGCGTTTGTCTGTGAGGTATGCTGTAGCCATAAATATATTTTTCTTAATACCTTAAACCTAATGTTTCGAGTCCAGCATTTTTTCATGTTTAGTATAATTGTTTATAGTCGCGTTAAAGTGACAAGTAGATGCGAAAATTCGGCAGATTCCACGTACCTCTCCATCTTATGCGACATCCATCTTATGCAAAGCATGTCGATGCATAGTGAATGTATTTTATTTAATTATTGAGTGATATGTTATGAAGTAGCACTCAATATATGTGCAAATCCGTGCACACACGTATGTTAAACAGCCGCATACGTTTTATACTTTTTTGGGGAGCTGCTACACCTGCGACAGTATTAGCAGTTGTTTGCAGTTGCGTAACGATGCCGACATAAACATAGATAGTAGCCACACTAGAAGTAGTACGCTGGTATGAAGCACTGGTGTTCGTGCGCAGACTCGTAAGGATGGTAGCCCTCAAAACTTCTACACAAATACTTCCCAGACTGGCGCCTGACTACAGTTGACGTTAATTCGACATGACGGCTGTAGTGTAGGAGTGTATATGTAATAGGTATAAAATTCGATAGCCAGTACTGCAGTGACAGTTGATGTTACACGAGCATTATGGTCTATTTGAAAAGTATAACCGAGGCTGGGCATGGTTCTGTGGTAGAACACCTAATTGCCTAACAGAATACTAGGGTTACATTCCTGCTGGGACACTTAACTTCACTTCTTGCATTATTCTGGTCTATGCTGCCTGTGTCACCTTTTTCTCGTCATTACTTGTAGATAAAAAACACCTATCACCTGTGGCACATATCCACATACAAGTGGCACATACCAGCCTCCGGATACGTGCAATTGTTTTTTTTGAAAAGTGTTTGATGACGCTTGTGAGGGGACTGTGACATGATTCAGTTCATGATGAGCGCGTCGTATATGTCAGCCAATCTTATACTCTTGTATTAATAATTGTGTACCCTAAGTTAAAGGGGTGATGATGATAGCACCCAGACGTCGGCGGCTGGATAGACAGATATGTTGGTAGACGCCAAAAGTGCTTTCAGTGTGCGAATAAGTGCTCCGCACTTGAAAAAAATTTTAATTTCATCAGCACAAATGACCAGTTTTGGTGAATCGGCAACAACATGTAAATCACTAATGTAGAGTATACACAACAAACGCCCTATGCGTGACCCCTTGGGCACCCCGTGTTCTACAATCGTAGCTCGAGACATGAAGACACTGATAATCTCAAACTGCTTCCAGACGCACAGCTTTTCATGAGTTTAAAGGCAACACCACGTGCACCATAGTCATGCAGTTATGACACAAAAATAATGTGATTTGCACAGGCAAAGTGTTCTTTGAAATCGAAGAATAAGTGTCAAAATCAAAGCTTCGTTCTCTGTCAAAATCCAAGAATCGTTTTCTATGTTGTTCAGAATTTCCTTTTTAAACTGCAATGATGTCATTTTGGTAGATTTTTTAAAAGCCCCACAACACGAATCTCTTACAATTTAGTCAAAAGGTCAAAGAGCCGTTCATTATTAACAATCTCGCATAGTTTGGACAAGATGCGCAAAACAAATATCAGCCGGTAGTTAGTCGTTTTGCTAACAGCTTCCCCTTTATACATGAGTATCGCACATGCAACTTCAAGATCAAGAGAAAACGTATCTGTTTCTAGAATTTCATTACCTACAAGTGGTAGCAAGTGGGCTATCATATGAGCAACATGTAACCATGGTAATAGGGACGGCACTCAGCTCTTCCAAGCCATTAACGGCCTTATTTCTATTCTACATATAAAAGTCTTCACTTACTGTTCATCAACCTCAGCGATGGTAGTTGAGTTCGTTAGTTCTGAACGAGTTAAAAGCAGCGCACTAGTATGACTGCTGCAACATATCACAGGCCCGCAGTCGCCACCAACAGTGGACAAAAACTCGTTCATTTCTCTTAGCATGTCTATATATGTCTTGCGAGGAGCGAAAGCTGCAATGTTAATTGGACACTTTACTATAAACCAGCACACAGCAAGCTCAGTGCTTGCTGCCACAATGAAAAGCATGTGGCGTCATCTGTGGCAAGTGGGGCAAAGCAACACACTCAACTGCCACGCGAGCAGATGCTCTGCAAAACAAAAGCGAAACGTCACAACCCAAGGCCGGCTGTATGTTTTGCGCTATTTTTCTACTAAGATTTTGTGCTGACTTCGTGTAAAACACCAATGAGATCTTCCTCGACAGTCCGGAATGTCTGCAGCACGTGCATTGCTGACTGCGGAAGCAACGTCATGAGGTACGTGTTATCCGACTGAAAGAAACCAGAACTAGGAAAAGCGTGAACTGCGGCGTGCCTTGGCTGTGACAAGACAGAGTTTGTGCTGTAAGTGGGCGTCCACCTCCCGCTAGAATCTGTCTCCAACTTACGCACCACGTGTGTGTCGATTGCCAGTCTTGCCGGGCACTCGGAACACACAGGCTGTGCAAAAGTGCTAGCCAGAACAAGATTTTAAAATGATAGGGTGACGCCATCCGAAAGCACGTGTAGATTCGCCTAGTGACAGCCAAAGTATCTCTGCAGTTCAAGCGAGTCAAAAGTCATACTTTCCGCTCCGTTCACATCATTTTGCATCGCGATAGTAGGCCGTTACAGTTGTATTAAACATACGCGGTGCGTGCATTCACGCTTGAGTCGTAATACTTATATTCTATTATTGACATGCGGCCTGCTAAAGAGCACAGTTATAGTTTTGCGCCACATACTAGAGGCATACTGCACGCGAATCGCTGCTGTAGATTAAAAGAGCAGGAGTCATGTCTAAATAAACGCAATAAGTGCACTTACTCGTACATTTCTCTGGGCTCGTAGTTTTTTCTTCTCATTGCGATGATATCTAAGGCAGTGGAGCTCAGCATTTTTTGTTGTGGACGGAAATATGTGCAATCGGAAAACACCACACTGGCATAATTCCCGCGATGCGCTGTGAACACCACAGGCAGTGCTCAGCGATTTTTTCCTCTTGCGCTGGTTGATTTAGCATCAGATGACAGCGCAGTGGTACCCAGGTGACATTTTAAAAGCGGGCGCAGCGTGAACAGTTGATTTTTCGCATTTTAAACTCCCAGAGTCACTGCATCTCGTGATAAAGAGGCACGCCTTGGCAGTTGCAAACAAATTATGGCGTCTCTGGGAGGGAGGGTACACCGCCGAAGGAACCTGGTTGCGAGATAGGCAAGCTCATGCCTATAGCCCTGTTTGGTGAATTGTTTCCTTACGTAATTTTCTTAGATTGGAGCACATTCTAGCTAATATAGACAGATTGATAGTGGGAAATTTTCGATTTCTCTAGGTCATTGCATTATGGTTGGAATTCTGCAAGCAAAACGGCATCGAGTGATAAAATGAACTGACGGGGACTTGTTTTGTTCTCTTGTGCACTATTTGTTATAAAAGGCTTACGTATCCTTCTGGTTTGTTTAGTATTGCACACCAAGATAAAGTGTTTTTGTAGCTAAGGCAAAGACGATACGCATATTCGGGATCACTTTCGGCGTTACGCCATCCATATTGCCATTTCAGTGTTGCAGTTGAAGTTTTGTTAGCGAAAGGAAAATGACTTTGTGAGAACTCAAATTTGGAATATTTGACTGCTTTGTCGGGCTTGTGGTAGAAATTCAAAATTAAGAAGGTGGTCACTGATATCAAGGAAGAAAGCAGCAGCTAAACTAGTTGAAAGGTATGCTAGTGACAACAGATATCAAGAAATGTGCAGCTATTTTTGTTAAAAAAATTGGTAACTTGATTAGATTTGGGCTGGAAAAGGTGGAAAAGAATAATTCAAAACGTTAACTGGATGTATCATCAATAGCCTATCGATGTTCATATCCCCAATAATTAAAAAGGCTCTGTGCACTGATGAAGAGAAGGCAATTGTTTCCAGAAACAGAAAGAATTTTTACTTATGACCTAATGAATGCGTGCAAATTGCTGCAAAGTAAAACCTTTAAGTCGTACTAAAACACCACTCTTCAAAGGGCTAAACACACGGAATTCATTGACATCAGCCAGAAATGAACTTTTGATCTACAGTGCTATTCC
>WOVY01006996.1:0-26372 GCA_013436015.1 Rhipicephalus annulatus
TTTACGGAAGATAATCACGAAGCGTGGCTTTGTAACTATGCAAGTATTTCTGTGAACAGTTTCATGGGGGTTACTTCCTTCGACTTGTTCTACGTTTGTTGAATGGGAAGGTAGCCTTCACTTGCAACGCTCTGCTGTTTGCATAGGTTCGCTAGTTGCTCCTGTGCTGAGCAACATTTCTTTAGAAAGGGTAGACAGGTCTTTCCAGGATTGTCTTAAGGGCCTAGCGTTTAAAATAATAGGTATAGATAATTTTCTTGCTTTTTCCCGGCACCCAGTTTTGAACAAACAGTAACTAACATTAACTATGTTTTCGAAAAATGTTGTCTGGGCTTGGTTTTCGCTCATGAGTTACCACTCAACAGTCATGTACCTTCAGTTATTAGACATCCAATTAGAAATACAAAATGATCATGTGTGTTAGAAGCATAGCCATCACGGTGCAAAACCGCTCCTGAATTCTAATCCAGGCCATTCGGAAGTTATTAAGAAAGGCATTGCTTTTTCATGTTTTCGTTCTACACTGTTAAGTCTTGCTCTCATCAGATAGGCACCAGCTCCTCGGAACAAGTGACGAGGCTAACAAACGCAGGATTTCCGGACTCTATTATCCGGTAAACTGTTCGCAAGTTGACCAAGCGAGTTAAGAAAAACGCAGACAGTGTTACTACTCATCCGGTTCCAGAGCATACAAAGGCCTCAGCAGTAGTTCCGCACGTACACAGATTATCCCACAACTTTAAGAATGTTGCTAGCCGGTTTAGAGTAAGTGCAGTTTTTGCGTCACCTAATAAGTTGAATGAGGTTTGTGGATGGTTGAACGGAAACTTAAGAAGCGCGAGCCAGGAGTATCTAAAGGAGGTTGGCTGGTCAAACACGTTACTCCTTTTGTACATTGTAGTAAAGGCATTGTGTATTTTTTGCCGTTTACCTGTGATCGTGTCTACATAGGCCAAACAAGTAGATGTATTTGTTGTGTTTTGGGTTTCCAGTTTCGGTTTCGGATTGACATTAGAGGATGCCAGGGGGCACCGCTCTGGCACCAAGGATTCAAGGCGACTGTAAAATAAAGCAGTGTGTGTTAGGTAGCCGTGGAGTGCGGTTGGTGTGCTTTCTTTCGGCGCGTAGCGCCAACCCGCGTGTTCGGGCTGGTCGGTGTCTCCGCAGGCCGCGTACGTCTCCGTCGGGCCGTCTCCTTCTTCTTCTTCGTCTGCTTCGTTGGGACCTGCCAGCCCCCCCACACAGCAATGGCGACGAGGATTGTACTGGCGTCATTTTCTTCTCGTCTGCACCTCTCCATTCTTCTTGCTTGAAATGGCGTCTCCTATTCCACCTCCCCTATTTCTTCATTCGCCCGGAGACCCGCCACTTCCGTGGGCGGACTGGAAGTTGGTGTTTCAGGCCTACGCAGACGCGGTCGGGGAGGAGGCCAGCAAGCCCGAGCGTCGCAGGCCCTGCTGCTCAACGCGTTGGGCCCTGCCGGATTAAAGCTCTTCTATACTTTGGAAGCCACCAACGCGTCGCCGACGCCAGCGTCGGGCGATGCCTTCAAGGTGCTGTTGCTCTTTTCGATGAGCATTTTAAAGATGTTTCGTGCGATTATCTCGCATGCGTGAAATTCCAAGAAAGGCGACAATTGCCTGGTGAGCCAGTCGCCGAGTTCATTACTTCTCTTCGAACGCTCGCCGCGTCGTGCGGCTTCGGCGCGCTCGAGGACGATATGATCCGCCATCAGCTTTTCATCGGGGTAGCCTCGCAAAACGTCCACTGCCGCATGCTTCAAAGGGCTCCTCGATTTCATTATCCGAAGCCCTCTCGATTGCGCGAGAGGACGAGCTTATTAGCTCCCAGTTGGAGCAATTCGCTCCGCATTCAGTGCAGCAACTTTCTGCTGCGGGGGGCCAAGGTGGCGGCTCTTCGTTTCACGGGACGCGTCAAGAAGGCGGCCCTTCATCTTCGCCTCGGCGCGGCGGCCAACATGGCGGCACCTCTGCGTCACGGGGGCGAGGAAGCGGACAATATGGCGACCCCATTCCGCCAAATTCGGGTTTTCAGGAACAGCACCGAGCTCCTAACTCGTATTCGCAATTTTCTTCTTCAAGCGCAACCGCGCATTGCTTTCGTTGCGGATCGGCTCGGCATTTAGCCAATTTTGCGCAGTGTCCCGCGAGAAACCGCACTTGTCTTGCGTGCGGAAAAATCGGACATTTTCAGTCCGTATGCAATTCCCGTCCAGCAAATCTTCCGGAACCAGTTTCTTCATCCGCTCCTTCGAGCACTGCACAAACCAATACGGTCACTGTTTTAAATGTGGATGGCCTCCACACTACGTCCGAGCCCAGCATCGTAGTTTCAGTGGGCCATGTGCCCTTGTCATTTCTCGTGGACTCTGGTATCTCAGTCTCTTTAATCAATGCTGCTGACTTTCATAGTCATTTTTCCAACATTCGGCTTTTGCCTTCACACGTCGTTCTACAAACATATTCCAAGGGAACGATTGATAATTTAGGTCATTTTACAGCTCAGGTCTCCTATCGCAGTCGCACTGCTTCCATTACTTTTTATGTAACTGCCAATGGCAGCTCGCTTTTGGGACGTGATGCCATCAGGGTTTTGTCCATCAACATCGACGGTGCGTCTATGACGTGTGCTCAAGTCGACGTTCAAGATGATCTTCCAGCCAACGCGCCTTCTGAATTCCACCACCTGTTCACCCGTGAACTGGGTTGTGTGCGCGGTTTTGTGCATAAAGTGATGCGTCGACCAGGTGTGTGCCCTGTGCGTGCCAACTGCGCCGCATTCCTCTTCTTCTCCGTGAGCAAGTCTCTGCAGAACTGTCTCGCCTTCAAGCCAGTGGAATTATCGAGCCTGTCTCTGCTTCTGACTGGGTTTGTCCACTGGTCGTCGTCAAGAAAAAAGATGGATCTCTTCGACTATGCGTCAACTTACGAGAACTGAACAAGTCAATCGTCGTAGACGGGTTTCCACTTCCTCACATTGAAGAACTGCTTCATCAGCTCTCCGGAGCGGTGTGTTTTTCTAAGCTGGACCTCGCGTCCGCTTATCACCAAGTTGAACTTTCTGAGTGCAGTAGAGACTTGACCACATTTGTATCGCACGGAGGCTTGTTTCGGTTTCGTCGCGTGTGTTTCGGGCTTGCATCTGCCCCTGCAGTGTTTCAGAAAATGATGTCAATTATTCTTAAGGGTTGTAATGGCGCCCTTTGTTACTTGGATGATATTTTGGTGTGGGGACGTACTCGCGAAGAGCACGATGCTAACTTGCATACTGTTCTCAACCGCATCAGTGAATGTGGTATGAAACTTAATAACACGTGCATTTTTTCTGTGAATGAGTTACAATTTTTAGGACATAATGTCAGTTCCCTCGGCTTGACACCTGTTGAATCTGAAGTTCAGGCCATTGTCAATGCCCCACGGCCTACTGATGTTAAAACCTTGCAATCTTTTTTAGGTCTTGTTGGTTATTATGCCAAGTTTGTTCCTCACTATGATGATGTTGTTGAACCACTGCGTACTCTACTTCGTCAAGCACAGCCTTTTAACTGGTCAGCTGAAGCTGAGCAGAGCTTCATTCCAGTTAAGTCAATACTGGCCTCAAAGCCAGCTGTTAGTATTTTCAATGAGAAGCTTCCCATCGTCATCACGACGGATGCGTCCGATGTTGGACTGGGAGCTGTGTTTCAACAACTCAGATGATCAGCTGATCGCTATTGCTTTTGCATCTCGTACATTGACCCCTGCTGAACGCAGATATTCAGTAGGAGAGCGTGAAGCTCTCGCTTGTCTTATTGCCTGTGAGAAATGGCATGTTTACTTGTGGGGCCGGCACTTCACATTACGTACAGATCACCAAGCACTAGTTGCTCTTCTTTCTGCAGGATCCGAAGGCCGCCGCCCCACTCGCATTTCCCGTTGGTGTGCCAAACTCATGTATTATAATTTCAGTGTTCAATATTGTAAGGGTTCTAATAACGTGGTTGCTGATGCACTGTCTGTCGCGCCTTCCTCTTCAGATACCGGTTACTGAAGAGCGGGATGAGGAAGTTGTTTCATTAGTTACTTCCTGCATTACTAAAGCTGAGCTTCAGGCAGCTACAGCTGCAGATTCCACTTGGTCTCAAGTTCTCAAATATTTACGTGAAGGATGGCCTTCCAAAGGTGCTCTTGCTTCTGAATTCTTGCCTTACTTCGCAGTCCGACAGGAACTGTCTTGTGTCGAGGACTTGCTTTTCCGCGATGAACGCGTGATTCCCCCTGCTTCTTTCCGTAACAAGCTAATACAGCTTGCCCATGAGGCCCATCCTGGCATTGTCCGCACCAAACAGAATCTCAGAGACAGGTACTGGTGGCCAGCCTTAGATAAGCAGGTCGAGCATGCAGTTTACAACTGCCATATATGTCAGGCAGCTGACAAGTCTGCTAAACCTGCATTTTCTCCGTTGCAGCCAGTCCAGTGGCCTGATCGGCCTTGGCAGAAACTCGGCACGGACATCATCGGTCCTTTGCATAATGTTCCGCAAAATGCCCGGTTCATTGTTTCTCTCATCGACTACCATTCCAAATGGCCAGAAATTTGTTTCACACATACGGTTACTTCTGAGGTCATCATTGAGTTTCTGTCTTCAATCTTCAGCCGGGAAGGGTTTCCTGATGCCATAGTTACGGATAATGGTCCACAGTTTCAGTCCCAACATTTCGACGCTTTTCTTTCACAACGAGGAATTCAGCACTTGAGGTCATCAGTTTTCTATCCCCAATCAAATGGGCAAATCGAACGCTTTAATCGCGTTCTGAAGGAACATATCCAGATCGCCCAATTAGAGCACCGTCCCCTCAAGCAAGTCTTGACGGAATGTTTAGCTTCGTACAGGTTCACACCACAAGGTGCCACTAGAGTGTCTCCTGCTCAACTTCTCCACGGTAGGCAACCGCGAGTTGCTCTCGACATAGTCTCTTTGCCTCGTAACATAGCAGTGTCTTCTCCTGATCAAATCCGCACCAGAATTTTTTCTCGTCAACAAGCAATGAAAAAGTATGTCGACACCCGTCGAGGTGCAAAGCAGCCCAAAGTTCGCACTGGCGATCTAGTCAAGGTTCGTGTGCCAGGCAAGCGCCCCAAGTATCGGGGTCCTTACAAAGTCTTGGGCCAGGTTAGCCCTACTTCTTTCCGCTTAAGCGATGGTAACATCTGGAATGCTTCGCGCCTTGTTATTTTTCATACGGATTCGCCTTCAACACCTAAAAGTCTTCCTCATCACGTTCCGTCCACGCCTTTCAACTACGCATCAGACTGTTACATGTGGCCTCCATGTACAGGCATTTCTTCAAGTGGGGAGGAGTTACCAGTCGGTGTCGCTGGTTCAAGTACACCAAGTCATACGGTTCACTTCGAACCGTCAAATACGGCTGAGACCGTTGAACCGGACTCCGGTCCGCATAATTCCTCCGAAGCTCATGCTGCGAGCTCTGATGAGACCGCGAATTTTAACGCTCGTTCAGAACTTTCACAACTTTCTTCTCCTCTTGCACCCGATTCTACACCCAAAAGGGCCCGCCCTAAGCGGAAGCGGCAGAAGCCGCGTCGGTTCGAAGACTACGTGACGTAGAACTACAAATCTATATTGTACTGAGTTGTATACAATTTTTTGGTGCATTTCAGGACTTCCAATGTACATATTTTCAATGCATTTTCAGGACTTGTAGTGTGAGTTCGGTGTGCCGTGTTTTGAATTTTCATATGTTCTAACGTACATACCTTGTATATACTTTTGTATCGATCATGTATAAATATCAACAGTGTATAGGTGTGCTTTTTTCGAGGAGGGGATGATTGTTGTGTTTTGGGTTTCCAGTTTCGGTTTCGGATTGACATTAGAGGATGCCAAGGGGCACCGCTCTGGCACCAAGGATTCAAGGCGACTGTAAAATAAAGCAGTGTGTGTTAGGTAGCCGTGGAGCGCGGTTGGTGTGCTTTCTTTCGGCGCGTAGCGCCAACCCGCGTGTTCGGGCTGGTCGGTGTCTCCGCCGGCCGCGTACGTCTCCGTCGGCCGTCTTCTTCTTCTGCTTCGTTGGGACCTGCCAGCCCCCCACACAGCAGTATTAACATTATGTTGTGTCAACACAGGCTTTCTTTGCAAGAGAATGTATACCCACATTTGTCCCATCACGTTTGCAGTGCTATTGTGCACCTATGTTTGATGAAGCTAAATTTCTATCAAACCAAAGGGGTCAAACCCACGAGAAATATTTGAAGTATATAATATCAAAAATAGAAGTGAACAATGCATTATATAGTCCTGTATACATGATAGCGAAGGTAGGTTCTTAGATAGCGCGATATCTTAAAGGATCCATGACATCAAATTTCAGGATCGAGATGTGCCTGCCATTCAATCTCTCGGTATTCATAGGTCTTCTGGGCCAAATTGAATGGCATCCATCGCGTCAAAGTTATTTTATTCCGACGTTATTTAGGCCAGGGGTTTCGATCAGATCCCACCGACTGCTATCTATTGCGGAGTTGTTGGGACTTCGCCCTTACCAGCACCGAGGGACTTGGGAGGAAGACGCCGAGCATGAAGAGACTGATGAGGTAAACTGTACACAGTTTTGTTTATTCTACATATTTAAGCGCGAGCATTTCTCGCCACAAGGTGAACATCTCGTCACAAGGCACACACACACACACTCACACACACACGCACACACACACACACATGCACGCACGCACGCACGCATGCACAATTCAGGTAGTGTTCCGGCCACGCTGTCGCATCCGGGGAATCATGCAGCCAGCAAACAGGATGTAACGAGTCCGTCGTGTCGCCGCTAGGGCTGACCACCCACACTGTCAAATAGTGGTAGCTCATCTGGCGTTGATTTGAGCGTCGGTGACCTCTCAGCCAGAGACGCACAGCGTGGTGGTCCGAGGTGCGTCTTCGGCGGAAACTCGGCATCGCGGCCTCGGTGTACAAAGGCGCCATGTGTCGCATTTCCGCGCCGACACAAGCGACAGCACTGCAGTGTGGAGCAATTACTACCACGCACCTCCCAGTACATGAAAAACAGCCGGGAGTCTTCGCGTTCCTCCTTATTGGCGGCTGCCTTTCTTCTGTTTCGGCGCCCGCGGTAAAGGCAGGCTCGTCGATCGCAACAACGTCAAACAGCGTGGAAAAGCTAAGGAGAAAAATCCAGAAATAGGCTGCCTTGCGACATCGACACTAGTGCTATGTATTCGGTGTGATAAATTCCACAAATACTGTCCTGAGTGACGATCTGCTAGTAACGATGACATTGACGATCTCTGAGTGTGTTTGAAGCCAACTTCCAGCCTTGCTCTCACTAGTGGTTCTCCTTGCTGTATTGAAGCGTGCGTGCGATTCATCGTGTTGCATCGACTGATTTGCGTTGTGCTCTACTGCGTGGGAGTAGGATCAATCAGAGCGACAATGCGTGCAGAATGTCGAGGAACCGCTGCGTTGTGATAACCTGCACGTGGAGGCGCTGAAAAAGCGGAAAGTGCGTGGCGTTTCATGTTTTTTCAAGCCACGAACCTCATTGCAGCCAGTGGGTTCGCTTCGCCCGCGCCGTTGGATAAAGGGACTGGACGCATGTCAACAACAGCCGCATTTGCTCTATTCACTTTGCAGCGAGCTGCTGAAGTATAAATCCTGTGCTGGCGAACCAGTTGGGTTTCACTGGCAGTACGAGGCCTCTTCTCTAGGCCGGGGCTGTTCCTACCGTGTTCCCTGCTGCAGCTAAAAGAAGCGATTCACTCGCCAAACGTTCGCGACAAGAGGTGTGTAGTTGGTGTTCCTGAGTTCTGACAGTACGGCCAGGACTGATAAATACATTGCATTTAACGCGGAGCTTCTCAAAGAAGGATTATCGCAAATCGCGGCGATACCCAATTCCAGGTCGCAGTCATCATCGCTTGCCGATGTTGACCGAGACAATGGCGGGGACGAAGATGTTGGTGACAAAGGCATGTCTAAGCCTTCAGAGGCACATGTGGACTGACTGTACGTGCGCTCCTTACAGACGAAACGGCAGTGTGACTTCGCAATTTTTTGTGAATGCGGCATCAGCTGTGCAGCGGCCTTGACGTGGCCGCGAGGTAGCGCTGCGAGCACTACAATTTGCCGGGCTTTCCACTCATTTTGAACCGTGTTCGATAGCGAATATAATAATGAATATTACAGGTTCTCATTCGTCACTCAGATGCGTTTTCGGTCGTGAATCGCTACCAGGGAGTAGATAGCTACGCCTTGACGCAAAAATTTTTGATATCAGTAAATTTGACGTCAGTGCTCCTTTAACTTTTCCGCTGTTGGAGAGTACACGTGCGGTGTATCAAGGTTTTTCGTTCAAGATGTCAGATGACTTACGGTTTTCTTGCTTTACTGTAGTAACATGGGTGTGAGGGTTGCAGTGTTTGTTCTTCGTCCTTGTTTTGCAACAAATATTCAGTTGCTGGTCAGCGCTGCAGTTTCTCCCTTGTTCTCTTCTGTCCACGTTATCGTGCGACGTGTTAAAATATTTTCGAATGTTCTGAAATGCTTTATTACTCGTAATAATGAGATTCCTTTCTCGACGTTATGCCTGCATAAGGCCAGTTTGCCATAAAGCATCAAGTGATGGCGTGGCTCTGTGCTAGAATACTGCAATGGCATGCTGGAGTTCCAGGTTCGAAGCACATTGTATTCTAGGTGTTTTTATTATTTATTTTATTGCGATAGCAATTATAAGGACACTCTTGGTTAGATTTTGCCGCCAGTGTCGGTGTCGATGTCATGCATCGTATATGCATACGTATCTATATATATGAAAACACAAGACAGAGAAAAAGATCCAGAAAAAATTGTCCCCGTATCTGCATGTTATCTGAAAATGTCATAGAAGACGCTAGTCTTGCGTCTGAAAAGAGTGAACAAAACGTTTATTTGATGTTCTGCGCAAGAAAATCGGTGAATTGTATTCTGCAGGCGCTGCGTCCGAGTGCCTCGAGCGTGCGGCGGAAGCAAACGAGCGCATCAAGTGACGTCACAGTTGAGGCATGAGCGCTATATGGCAGTTATCTTGGTAAACGAAGCGCGCGTGGCGTGCGCGCCCATCTCGGAGCTGATAAGATGTAGATTGCAAGGCGACGGCTAGGTGCCACCACCGTGCATTCTTAGCTAGATATGGTTCTTCTTAACTTCTTAACTGTATATGGTTCCTACGGGACCAGAGTCGCGCATAGGTCCGCCATTTTGCTTGGCTAGCAACCACAGCTATACGGCGAAGTCGCACTATGTTTTTGCAGGTGACATGCCTGCCATGTTGCATATCAACATACTTTTCTTGCGTCCTTCACGCACGGTTTGCGGTGCTTGAAGGCCGCTTTTCTGCCCGATTGCCAACAAAGTGCGACGTAAGAATTGACTAAACAACGTGGTAAAAAAGCGAGGTTCTGGCTCAGCGTGTGGCAAAATAGTGCAGAGCAATCATCAACAACTCCTTTTGTCTTGTGACATTAACATTTCGTGCATTTTCAAAATTGTTAACCGGATAACGAGTGGTAACATTCAGTATTCTTATTATTGTGAAATGCGACATTCATTGACCTTGAAGGTACATGAAATCGCAAAGTTAGTATCGGTGAGCATAACGCAATGAAAAATTATGCCTGAGGTTTTTAAAGTGCGTAAGTGCATAACGATGCACTCCTTGTACGATTGACGTTGTGTGACGCATGGTTGTTCACTGTTGTAAAACACTTTATTAAACATGCTAACGGAAATACTTACCCGATATGCAGCCTACACAAAGCCAGATTAGAGCGCAGCTTCAAGTTTTGGCATAGCTTTGAGGTATAGTACTGTACTGCCACGCAAAATACTCGGGTTGGACTCTCAAGCAAGACAAGTGTGCTTATTTACATAGGTTTTCTTTTTTTTCGTGCGATAGTAGACACGGACATCGCCGATCAGCAGTCACCCGCGCGCATACATGAACCGCGTTCAGAAAAGGTGCGAAGACCAGTCGGATTTGCTTTGAACTTGACTGGCGATGATTCGCGCAAGGCAGTGGCGTCGTCGGAAAACACAAAATTAGCCTGAGCGTCAGCTTCTCCGCAATGCATGGTTGCTAGCGGCGCCGGTGGCGTTGGAAAACAGTTGCGCTGCTGTGGTAACGTAGGGATCGTATACAGTTACTCTAGTCTTAGCAAAGCGTTGGAAATACTCGCCTTTTCGTGCAAGCGTTGCATCGTCAGCGCAGCGTGATAAGCGCTACGGTCCATAGAATTACTTATGTATGCCTTTTCTAGTAAAAAGGCACACATACAGACTATTGACGTGCCGTTATAGTGCCTCAGCGGTGCAATTATATACAAATTCCAAATCCGGACGGAGGCGGTCTGTCGGTGACGTCAAAAAATGGGCGGTTCGCAGCGGTCGCGAGGACGAGGGGAAGTGAACAGCCAATGAGCGAAATGAAGCCTCGCGTCATCATTTTGACGTGGACTTGGGGACCGTATAGCAAAGTGAAAAGTGTTTGTAACGTGTTGAAAAATGTTTAACTACTATTGATCATTATCAAATTGTGTTGGCACAAGTTTTCAAACGTTTATTAAGGAATACGGCACAATATAAATGTATTTTTCTTGTTATTGTTATGAAATAAAGCTAAATTTAGCGGGACGGTACGTAGTGGCGTTAAGTACAACCCCGTTTCAAGCAGTTACTGTTTTCATACATATCTCCTCTACTATACAAACATAAACGGCGCAACTTTCGAAGTTGTTGGCTCAGTCGAGCGCAATCGTGGCGGAGGTCAACTGTATCAGTAGTCAACAGCAGCAGCGGCTCATCGGCGTTATCCGAGGCTCAGCGCGCGCTGGTGCTCGCCTTTATGGACGAACATCCCCAGCTCGTGGCGAATGCCATCGAGCTGCGGCACGGCGTCGCCGTCACCGACCGGTGGCGGCTGTGGCAAGAGCTCAGCGACGCGCTGAACCATGAAGTGCCTGCGCAGGAATGGCAGGCTTGATGGCGCAGGCCGGTGCACGAGGCCCGCCGTGACACCACCGCCATCAGAGACTCACAAACGTGAGTGACCGTCGAATGGCACGGGCAATTTGTTCTGTGACATTAGTGTATATTTCCAGGGGCACTGTAGGGGGTTGGCTGCCTGGCTTCCGCGGCCGGGTTCTACAGTTGACTAGGATGACACGCTTCAGTGGCGTTTTTGGTCTCACCTATCAACAGGTAAGCACTCTGCCGCTGCAGTATCACGGGTTCCTGAGCGGTACCATGACAGAGTTTGATATCTGAAGGGGTGCCTTTAGCGGAACCTTGTTAAACGGGAATAAAGCGCACGAGAAAGTAATCAAAGTGGGTAGGTTTAACTAAAATCTCAGTTTGCGGCCCCTGCAGTACAAGGGGTATTAATTTATCATAAAACACGCAATGACTGCGGGCAAGTGCATGCACTCAAATGGTAATACATGACATCAATGACCACTGAATAGCTGCAGAACATTTCCGCAGATGTTTAGTACTTAAGGTTGCAAAATAGCCAGAGTAACGAATACCCACTTTCTGAAAGATCATGCTTACTACACTTTCCAGCAGGCGAATGTTCCCACTGCTGCAGTGGAAATGGATGTGGAGGCCACTGAAGCGGCTGTAGATGGCAGTGACACAGTAACACGCAAGCATTTGAGAACTTAGTGCTTTATTGAGTGCAGGACTGGAACCTTGAGCAGGGCGACAAGGTGCTCAAGGTGAGTAGACCCTTTGTTTACATTTCACATAGGGGACATAAGCATTCTCCATGTTCTATTATGATGACTGAAACCAACTTGGGCTGTAAACAAGAACCATGCATTGTATTGAGGGCATGGTATCGGGTATCTGCAATGATAAACTGCCGGGCAAAAGGTTGGTTAGCCCTGGGGCTCTTTCATGGTGAGAGATGCATTTGAGCACATTAATAAAGAGCAGTTTCAACAAATGTTTGTAGGTCCGCACGAGGAGGGCATAGCTTGTACACAAAGCTTCCCACTTTCAAAGGATGCCATTAGGCCAGTTGATCTTCAACTGAGGGGAAGTTGTTGTGCCCGTTGCAATTCTTGGCAGCAGGAGCAGCTTCCAGCCACGAGATGGTTAAGGGTTTACCGGCAGCTCACTTAAACAATTACACCATGACGATTCATCGCAGGTGCTGTGGGAGATGAAAAATCAACCACCCGCATCGTTTCTGCAGCACGGCGTGTGGCAGCGGCACAGGAGAAGGCGGCAGCGGTGCAGGAGGGCACTGGCCATGGCTGAGGGCTTTCTGCGAGAAAGGGATACGTAGTTTAGTTTAATTTTTCGTCATGTGTTCAATGTTTTTTCTTGTCATCATTCATTATAGATTTGTCGGTTTCAATGTGTTTAGGTGCTGCTGTTCATGTTCAATTTTATACGCTTCGGAAGACATACACATAGTTTAGTTTGTTTTCGCCATGTTTTCAACTTTTTATCATTCATAATTGGTTTAGTGTTTTTATATGTTTACGTGTTGCTGTTCATGTTCTATTTATTCGTTTTTGTTTGCATTTAGTACATATTACTAGATTTAGGTTAGCATTTACTTTGTATAAGGAGTGCAGCATTTTTTTGTTCGATATATGCATTACATAAAGTATGTTCGAGCTGTTCTAGTGGCAGTGTTTTTTACCCACATTTCAAAGGTGTCTAGTCATTCACACGGAGACCACGAGTGTATAGTTGACATTTTCTGTTAATGTCTCTTTGATATTTGTATTGTCCCACTGTGTTTTCTAGCTCACTGTGATTTTTATTCAGCATTACCACATAGTGTAGTAATGTGATATCTTTTTGCATCACACTGTTTTGCAGTTCACTATGATATTTTCATTTCAGCACAATGAGGCTAAGATGCAACAACTACATTCCGAATCTTGTTTGGGAGCGCTAAGCTAGTAAGTGGTCATCTCGCACAGTTTCACAAAGGAAAATGGTCATCACAGCAACATGCCAGTGATTGATTTCATCTAGTTTTCATTGTAAACGACTCTTTGCGGGAATAAATTTCGAACGTGGTATGGTTTGGGAGCCGCGAGATGGCTGAGCGAATTATTCATGCTGTATGTTATCAAAACAACTCACCTGTTGTTTGCCGTCTTGATTTGCATATTTTTTAGCATTGCAGCATGACTGCAGTCGTGAATTCAAATTAAATGTTATTTTAACATTCACACAATGTTTAGGACAATGAGCAAAAAAACAGCACAACTTGACAAGCACAATTGCTCGTCAAGCCTGGCGTACACAATTGAATGCTTGTAGTCAGTCACTATGACAAGATATGGACTTATGTATCATGTGTTCATACAACATGTTACTAATGGAATCTCGATTTTTATGCGTTCTGGTGAAAAGAATTTTGAGACGTTGCTGCATTGTTCGCACAATTTTGTGATAGCAACATTCAGCACAGAGTGCCGCTCATATATGCTTGCTCCAATCTAGTCTGTTGTGACTGTGATCGCTAATATGGAAAAGGGTGTTTCTGTTGCATATTTCATATGCCATTTAAAGAAAATGCAGCATTTTGACATTGCCACCTTGCTTCATATTGAAGCACAAGTAAGTACTTTGTGTATTCAAATGTGGCAAACACAGCCCTTTCATGTCTAGATGCACTAGAATCAGTGTAAATAAATTATGTGTGGGATATGAAAACATGAAAACTCACCGTTCCTGTGTACTTCAAAAAAGGTCCAAGACAGCGCTGCTGCCGTCTCTGAGCAGCACGTTGCGTGGTGTGAGCATATGGCTCCCCCTTGGCTCTCCATCGTCATCCTCAGCTGGTGGCATGTCCACGACATACTCGTCCAAGGTCCAGTCGCCTGCATGCAACGCAATGTTGTGGAGAGCAAAGCAAGCATAGATGATTTGCGCTGCCCGATCGGGGTTGCAGAGCATCGTTCGAAAGTGCTGCAAGCAGCGGAACTTGCTTTGCAACACGGCGATACACCTTTACACCACATTGTGCATGGATGCGTGCTCCTTGTTGTATCGGCCTTCGGAAGTGTTGCACGGTTGACTGCCAAGGACTGGAATTAGGAGCCATGGCTTGAGGGGATAGCCTGCGTCTCCTGCAATGTAAGCATAAAAGCTGAGTGCTCTGCCCAGATAGTACACATTAATACCTACCAAGCAGATATTCGCCAGGCTGCAGATGTGCAGCTAGGCGTGCACGCAGTGGGTTGTGTTCCCACACCCAGGAGTCGTGGCACGAATCTGGGAATCATGGGTCTATGACAATTATGAGCAGCCATGCTTTGCACATCTGCGATGAGGAGCGATATAAAATAGTACTGCATTTATACTCAGAATAAATCCCTTTTTCCTACACATATGCAGGAAACAATGCGTACTAGTACAGTCATTGGTACAAGGAGCTTCACTTGGAAGGAAACACAGGGTGTAGCACACTGAGGAGGGGGGAGTGTGGGGGCAATGACCCCACCTCTGCTGTACACATGGCTACGACTTCCACTGAATGATTGATAAGTGAAAAGCTACGCGTTGCTCTTGGGAAAGAACACTCGTAAATACCAAAGCCAGCTCGTGCAATTGTGATTGTAAGCACTTTCGTGTTGGAAATACTTCCCTGTCGTGTATATACTTCTGCTACGTCTGCTGCCCATATTACCGATTACCTCTAAAATGCACAATTCAATTGCGTATGCATGCCAGTGCAAAAACGGCAACTGGCTCACGCACAAAACACTTGCCACTTATTATTACCGAGGCCTTGCGAGCCACCTTCTAGCTCGCACCCAATTCCCTGCAGGTTCTTTTTCATTCGTTGCATTATTACTTTTTCCAGCTTTGGCGTCACAACTGAACAATTGCTCCGAAGGGCGAATAATAAACGATCCTAACAGTACTTACGATCATGACGTTCAGGACATAATAGCCCCTTCTGGACATGAAGCTCGCCGTGTCGGCCAGTCTGAATCCCTTTGGCTTGCGAATGGTGACCAACGTGCCATCGGCACACGCCAGCACCCCTGGGATGCAACCGCGTAGCACAAACTCCACCTTTGCCTCACCCTTAGCAGCTGTTGTCAGTAGGAAGTCCGCCACCCTTTTTCTAGCAGCCACGGTAATGATCGCCTCCGTCACCTCGTGGATGGTGTTGCTCACCGCCGGCTGAGACATGCCGATGTGTTCCTCGCGACCAATGCTCTTCTGGAAGCTACCGGTGGCGAAAAATCGCAGCGCCCACAACACCTTTCTCTCTGTGGAAAGGCCACTGGCTCGCTGGCATCCGATGATAGGGTCAAGTTCGTCGCACAAGCTACGCACTGTTCGTTTGGACAGACGAAAACATTGCCGGAACTCTTCCTCGCTGAACTCTTCAAATGCATCTTTTACCTCGCGTCGTCGCCTCTGCTCGGTTAAAGCTACCGCACAGGCAAGGCGAAGTACCGTGTCAGTGGGAAACGCCATGTTGTCTAAGCATCTATGGCCTAAGTGCCCCGATGCCGAAAAGTCGCGCATTTTTTCCATTTCAATCCAATCCAGGCCACCTTGCAGCCATATCAATCCATCCGGTTGCTTTCGGACAGTCTCTCCGACCGTTCCATCGCCTTTCTCCGAAAACCGAAAAAAAAGAGTCACGTGACACCCCAGTCCACGTCACTCATAACGTCACAACATTCGTCACAGCTTGTATGGGCCAATCGCGTGCGACTCAATGGAAGAGACCGCCTTTGTCCGGATTTGGAACTTTTACATAATTGCGCCACAGATGTGCGAAATATTTGCTTTCTAATTGACAATCGCACAAGTATGAACTCTGAACTTTGAGCAACATTGGTGGGCGCTGCGGATGGAGTCGGCGGTTTGGGTTATCATTAGGTGCCGCTTAGAATTTAGGGTATCGTTAAGGGCGGACAGAGCCTAAGCCTTGAGCCATGTTCGTGTGATCTAGAAGCGGATTCGCATGTCCGGGGTCTCGCGCTTCCCGGCAGCAGTACCGTGAAAGTCACAGCTTTTGCTAACGACATAACCCTGTACCTTTCAGATGAAGATAGTCTTTCACATAGCCTGCGTTTATTTTTCCAGTATGGGGACATTTCAGGCGCCGCGCTAAACGTCTCTAAATCCCGGTATTTGTTAATCGGCTATCCCAACTCCACACTTAGCTCCACATCTCTTCTTCAGCCGGCTGCGTCTCTTCGCATGTTAGGAATTCTATGCAACCACTACGGCATTTGTAACTCCGTTTGGTCAAACGCCCTCGATGAAGTAAAACAAGAAATGGAGAACGCCCGGGAATTCGACTTCCCGCTTCTTGAGCGGAGGAACTTTGCGCAGACTGTTCTGCGGTCGCATTTGGTACCTTTCTCACGTGGAACAGCCGCCTTTACGCATCGTGAGGTCATTGCAGTCGGCCTTGTGTTCCTTCTTTTGGTCTGGTGGCACTGAGTTGGTCTCTCGTGCGGCGTTAGGACAGCAGCGTTCCCAGGGAGGTTTTGCTTTCCCTTCGGTATCAATACGCTGCCGGCTATTGGCCCGGCGCTCCCTGCACTTTCTCGTCTGTGGGGACTAACTGTTAGACCCAGTGCCATTAGTCCTTGAAGGAATTAATGGTTGTGGCAGCCCCATTAGTCCCCAAAAAGACGAACCACACACCCTTTTAACACCCCTTTGCCTTAGAGTGTACTTGGAGCGTTGAATAGATGGACGAACGGACGTACAGACAGATGCATGGATAGACGCATGAACAGACGCAGGGGCGGATGCATGGACGAACGCAGGGACGGACGTACGAACAGACGCACGCACGGACGGGTGGAGTGACGCATGGACGGTCACACAGACGGACGCATGGACGAACGAATGCTTCGTCCCACTCTTCATCATTCACTCCGTGGATATGCTGCCATTTTTTAATTTAGCACAAGCTTTGTGGTAGCGGTACAAAGTCGCTGTGCTCGTCACATAGGGCGACAATAAATTGTAAACGAAGGAAAAAAAACAATCTTCAGAGTATGCTGTCAGGTTATTTTCATCTGAACCGCACATAGAAGCGGGATGTATATCGCGCACAGAATGAAGATGTAGGAGATTCAGGGTTTTAGTCCCAGTTTATTAACATTCCTTTCCGCACAGTTCCGTTTGATTTGGAGTTTCGTTTGTGTAAGACATCAATATCCATATACATTCATAGCTGTTACATAAAAAACAAAATACAACAACCAGATAGAAAGACGCAAGGACAAGTGTTTTGATGCAGAATGTGAGTGAAGAGTGCAAAAAAGGAAGACAGGTATACCTCAATGAAATAAACACTAAATAATAAATTATAAATTAAAATTGAGGATCAGCAGAAAATAAATTCAAATTCGTGCACACTTGAAGAATAAGTCTTGAACATATTAAGAAGCTGCGAGAAACAAAATAGATTAACTTACATTAACATAATAAAAATGAAAAACAATGAGTAAAAGCCAAGCAATTGCTGGATGCGAATTTCGCATTTTTTTTTTCCAATGGCGGCTGTCGCACTCCTCGTCCACGTACGACCTAAGCTTCATGTACTGTACTTCAGAGAACTTTATCGCTGCCCTTTTCTGCGTACTCAGAAGATCACAATAAAGCGGGCGTGTTCCTTAAATTAACAATTGGCACAGACAACTCAGTTGAAAAAAAAGGTGCGGCCTGTTAATTGCCTGTGTATTATTTTCCCTTGTTAGTTTATCCGTCCGGCAGATGACGATACCAGCTTTTGCCAGCTGCTGAAACATCCACCTAGGAGGAAAATGGAGGTTCATCACCACAGCTCCCCACCCCTATTGATCTAATGTATGACACAGACTTAGCGCTTCCCCTCTTATGCCTAGTTCACACTGAAACATCCGCTTTCTACAGCGACCGAAATTCCCCTGCCGCCGAAACGCAACGTCGTTCCCACTGGACGCGCCCCGCGCCACCGAATATGCCATCTACTACGGGGCGAACGCGGGATGGATGAACTGTCACCCGGTTGTTGTCGTGGCTCGCAAACGCTACTACGCTATCCGGTGGTGTATACTTCGACGATTCTCGTACGCAAGAAGCAAGACAGTACTGCTTACTTTGCTGGCAAGTGGCTGTCTAGTAATGCACGAAGAGCAGAAAAACCACCGATGCCAGCGGCGTTGGTGGGTTCGTTTTGCTCTGCAAGACCGCAACAAGCTCGGTCACGCCAACAGCAAGCTCGGTCACCTCTTTCACGAAATACGAAGGCTAAGTAGGCACATTGCCCCGCCGCGGTGGTCTAGTGGCTAAGGTACTCGGCTGCTGACCCGCAGGGCGCGGGTTCAAATCCCGGCTGCGGCGGCTGCATTTCCGATGGAGGCGGAAATGTTGTAGGCCCATGTGCTCAGATTTGGGTGCACGTTAAAGAACCCCACGTGGCCTAAATTTCCGGAGCCCTCCACTACGGCGTCTCTTATAATCATATAGTGGTTTTGGGACGTTAAACCCCAGATATCAATCAATCGAAGTAGGCACAGAGTAGGTTAAACTCCCGTTGGTTTCAACATTCAGTCACGTGCACTGCGGCATAACAAGTGAGTAGGGCTTGGTCATCATTTTTCAAAATTGCTTGACTAGCGCTCCTATTGGTCCGCGGTGACCGATTCGGCGGCAGACGCCGCAAGAAACGGTCCGAGAGCGATCGGCGAGGAGAGGGCCCTTTCGCCGGATCTCGCCGCCGCCGAACCAGATTCGGTGCACTTTCGGCGGCCGGAACGCTCAGTGTGAACGCGGCCTTAATGAAGGCAACTGTCCCCCCCCCGCCTATTCAACCTACATGCACACGCCTGAGCAAATGACTCGCTGATTTCGATTAGTAAGCAGAAAAGTCGTCTTTCCTTAGTGTAGCAAAAATCAAAACACAATATTTGCCCTTCGTTGTTAGTGAGTAATGAATTAAGGGACCGGAAGTTTCTTCGGTAGCATTACGTGCTGCTGCTATTAATATGTTGAAACTTGTGAAAAAGGCGAGACGTCGTGACGTCCTTTGCATTGCACTTCTTGAATGATATTGATTGATATGTCGGGTTTAACGTCACAAAACGATCATATGATTATGAGAGACTCCGCAGTAGAAGGGTTTTGAAATTTCGCCCACCTGGGGTTCTTCGACGTGCACCCAAATCTTAGCATACGGGCCTACAGCATTTAAACCTCAATCGAAAATGCAGCCGCCGCAGCCACGATTCGATCCCGCGACCTGTTGGTCAGCACCCAAGTGCTAAGACCTTAGCCAGTACACCACCGCGGCAGGGCGCTGTTAACTTTAACTGATTTTAACACAGCTCTTGGTATTAATTGGCGTGTGTGCCTGTGGAAGGGTAGTGTGGCATTTCGTCTTGGCTTTTATCGCTGCTCCCTTCACAAGCTTCTGCACTAATTGTTGCAGCCATCTTACCTAGCATTTATTGCTGCTTGTTGTGGATGTGCGTGTACCACACTCTTACGAGTATGGGAGTCATGTGACGAAAGCAAAAAGGTGACTTTGGGAGCAGAGGAGGGTATTGAAACGAACACAAAATTATTATCTGCAAAACCTAAACACTTCACTCTTACTCAACAAGTGAGAGTGCAGAAAAAATGTGATGCTTATATACGAAATTCACAAAAGTACAGTAGACATAAGTCATATAGTAGCAAAGTAGTTCACTGAGTGGACATGTTGCGCGCAACACGTCTGGAGCTTGATGAGTGGTCTCGTCTAGTTATGCACTTGGTTTATCTATGCATCGCTGTGCTATATATCTCACTGCAATCCGATGCAATAAATCAGGCGCTTGTTAGGTGCTTGTAATATTGTTTATCAACTGAGAGTTTTTTTTAACTAACATAGAGATGTCAAGTAAACATAGAGAAACACTATAGCATTATTTAGACAGTGGCAAGTCTCGTAATTAAGCTTTATAAGATATACAAGATGAAGGGTTGTACAGGATTCACAGAACTTGTGGAACCTTTGACGAAACTTGTGCAACCGTGGAAGGAAGCAGGCTGGAGACCACGCAGTGGTGTAATATGGCATAAACTCTAGAAATGTTTGAGGGAAGATGGTAGTAGAGTTCGCAGAACGTAATAAATGACGTATCTTGAATATCTTCCCCAGAAAACATTCCGACCATAAGTAGACGAGGAGGAGCCCTAATGACAAAACGAAAATAAATAAGATCATTCTGTGTGCATAGAGCCCAGCAATGTACAGAATGTGTAAGTAGTTGGCAAAATCCCATGCAGTGACCATTGAATAGTAAGGTCGTCAAATCCCCAGGGCTTAAAAAAGGAATGGCCGAAACTGATAAGCAAAACACCCGTCATTTAGCTAGCTCTGAGAGGAAAAGCACATTAAGTTTGAGATTTGCTTCATAATTGATTCATGGCTCTAACTGAGGAAACCAATGCTAGAGTTGACGCAAAGAACGACAATCGCACTAGTATCATAAAGGAATGTGCAATAGAAGTCGAGAGTATAGTCATTAGACAAGATACGAGCAAGGTATCTCTGAAGACAAAAAGAAAAAGAGACTCACCAAGAGACGTCGAATCATGGAAGCCCCAATTTCAACACACAAAATAGAGCTGGTGGAGCCTTCATTGTTAATCAATAGGCATAAGGTAGCCAACATAAGAAGATATACCATGGCGTGAATTGAGCATAATGTAAAGAGCACATGAAGCTTAAAAGCTGTGATGGCAAAACTGCGCAAAGGCGGAAATTCTCTGTGCGTGTTAAGAGACAAGGGAGGCAAGTTCATGACGTATATGGATAGGATAGTTTAGGTAGTGGGGAAGTTCTAAAAAGATCTGTACAGCAGCCGAGATAACCTGTGTAATATTGTAGGAAGGAGAATATTGTAAGAAGGAGAATATTGTAAGAAGGATAACCTGTGTAATATTGTAAGAAGGCTCGCGGCCCAGAAGAATATAGCACAACAGCAGTAACGGCACGTGGGGTAAACAAAGCTCTAGAGACAATGCCAGAACGCAAGACCACCGGTGAGGATAATGTAACATCAGACCTGTTGAAAGATTCTGTTAGAAAAACTGACCAACCTGTATACGAAATGTCTCTAGACAGGGAGAGTACCGGAACCTTGGAAGAATGTAAACATCTTAATCCATAAAAATAGGAAGCTCAAGAAAAAATTAGAGCTCAGTCAGCTTTCTGTTGTCAACTATCTTTTTTCCAAAAGTAATATCTAATAAAATGAAGACTGCGTTACAGTTCCATCATTCATAGGACCAACCAGGATTTAGTACAGGCTACTCAACAATAGGACATATTCATACTACCAATTAAGTGACAGAGAAATGCGCTTAATACAAATACATAGCCTTCGTAGATTTTGAAAATGCATTTAATTCGGTCGAGATATCAGCAGTATTGCAAGCAATGCGGAATCAGTGCATTGACGAAGCCTTTATAAAAATACTGGAAGAAATCTAGAGTGGATCCACAGTAACATATTCTGTCCAATGCTATTCACCGCGTGTTTGCGCAAGGTTTTGAGCATTGATCCTAGGCTTGGAAGAGTTAGGGATAAGAGTTGATGGAGAGTATCTCAGTGACTTCCAATTCGCTGATCACATTGCATTAATCACAGGATGGTATGCAACTCACGGGATGTGATGAGTTCCAGCTCAAGATTACTGAAGTGGACATGGAAATCAGAAGAGGAGGGCTGATAACTACATGCATGAAACTAGAGTGATTTGCAACAGTCAAGGCAGAAAATAGCGGTTTGAGATAAGTTGCGAGACACTAGAAGTTGTAAAGGAATATCTCTAGAAAGCCAGGGTAGGGGCCAGTTGGTTGTATATGCTATAAACTTTTGCGCGCTGCAGTGGAGGAAAAATCAAAGAATGAAGAAAGACGTGGGACAATACCTTTTTTTCTTACTTGGTTTTCTCGCGCCGTAGCACGCAAAAAGTTAAAATACATCTACATAGAACAGGTAGTAACCTGCGGATACGAACAGTGACATATCAATAACTAGAAGAATAAGAATGGGGTAGATTATATTTGGCAAGTATTCTCAAATCATGAATGGTAATTCTCCGCTAATCCACAAGAGCAAGGTATATTGATGATTGATATGTGGGGTTTAACGTCCCAAAACCACTATATATGATTATGAGAGACGCCGCAGTGGAGGGCTCCGGTAATTTCGGCCACCTGGGGTTCTTTAACGTGCACCCAAATCTGAGCACACGGGCCTACAACATTTCCACCTCCATCGAAAATGCAGCCGCCGCAGCCGGGATTTGAACCCACGACCTGCGGGTCAGCAGCCGAGTACCTTAGCCACTAGACCACCACGGCGGGGCAAGAGCAAGGTATATAACAGCTGCATCTTACCAGTATTTACCTACGTAGCAGAAACCTGGAGGCTTACAAAGAGGGTTCAAATTAAATTGAGGACGACACAGTCAGCGATGGAAAGGAAAATGATAGGTGTAACATTAAAAGACTAGAAGAAAGAAGAGTGGGTCAGGTAACAAACCGGGGTTAAGGATATCATAGTTCAAATGAAGATGAAGAAATGGACAAGAGCCGGGCACGTAGTACGTAGGCAGGATAGCAGCTGGTCCTTAAGGGTAACTGAATAGATTCCAAGAGAAGGCAAACGCACGAAGGGAAGACAGAAATTTAGGCGAGTCGATTAGATTAAAAGGTTCGCAGAGATAACGAGGCAACGGAGAGCACAAGACCGGGTTGATTGGCGGATCATGGGAGAGGCCTTTACCCCGCAGTGGACGTAGACAGGATGATGATGCGTCGAAATCAGGAAGAGGAAATGAGCGTGGGCCGATAACGTAGCGTTAAGGCAGGATAACCACTGAAAATTAATGGTAACTGTCTGCATTCCGAGAGAGGGCAAACACATGAGATGGAGACAGAAAATTAAGTGGTGAAATGAGATTAAGAAGTTTGCAGGTATAACGTGGCAGCAGAATGCACAGGACTTGATTGTTTGGAAGAACATCGGTTAAGCCTTTGCCGTGCAGTGGGTGTAGTCAGACTGATGAAGGTGATTATACTAACAACAATAATGCACAGGGCTGAATGTAGCTATCATGATAATAATAGCTACATTTTGACAACCTTAGTAACCTCGATAACATTAAACGTATCACAGATGTAGTGATGAAATTGAATGACATGGCTGATTTGGCTTCATTTAGCTCGACCTTTAGTTCCTTTTGAAATGTACGGAACGGCAACCATGAAACTGGCTGTGTGTTACCGAAATGAAGGAACATGTCAGTTATGTATGGTTGCCCAAATGTGCTCGTTTGCGCGCAGGTTTATTGAAACTCAAACAGCAAGTAAGTATCCTGAATGTCACAACATATGCGCAAGTGCTCGGAATGAGTCCACTCGTTATAGCGATCCTTCGCACCTGTAGCTAAGGAAAGTTTTGGTTAGAATATATATGTCAATAGCGTTTCGCTGTCAGAAGAGAACTAATGTATATTCGTAATGAGGCATTGTGTTACGTGCCCATTGTCTACAAATCAAAACGAGCAGAAGTTTTATGAATGTAGGAGGGGCAGGCGTGAAGCTGTGAGGAATCGTTGAGCAGAATCTGTCACTAGATGCAACGGTTTGATAAGCGTACTTGTGTTCCTTAAGGCAAAAACTGCCTTCTTGGAAACAATACTGCAAACGCTGCTGAAGAAGACTGCGCTATGTGTGTCGCAACGGAACGGAAACTAAAAACGCCAACATAATATTTTTGGTCGGAACAAACATGTTACTGAAACTCTGTGCCAGGTATTTCGTTCCGAAGTGAAACCGGAACTTTTTTCTCGTTTTTTTTTGGTTCATGGCAAAGCTTCGCAATCCGGAAAAACCGAGGTCATGTAACATGCGTAATAACGCGTATCTCAGAGTATACAGTGTCGGCATTGAAAGAGGGTTTATTGACGACTGTTGCGACGGTGGTCCTACGAAGAAACACGATCGTGCAAGAGCAATGGTCAAGCAGATGCCGGCGATGATCAGCACGAGCCGAGCGAGCTAAGCCCAGCCACCCCAGTACCCAAGCGGTGGCGATGTTGCTTGCCAACGACGCTCTTTCTTCTTCACAATTTGCCCCCGCCGAAAAAGAGCCATCCTGGCGACCTAAGAGTCTGGAGGCAGAGGGCTATAATAAGGCTTAAGGCGGGCGACGTGGACGATGTCACGTCCACGCCGGCGCATGTCGTCAGATGGGGAAAGTGGCTCGATGAGAAAAATTCACCGGCGAGGTTTGCTCCAAAACGCGGTATGGGCCCTCGTACTTTGGAACGAGTTTTGAGGAAATGCCGGGGGTTTGGTAGGAACAGCCAGCCATACAAGTGATCCCGGGGAATAGCTGGGGCTTTGTGAAGAGTCGGCGTTGTTTTCTTTCTGGCGCTGTTGTTCTCGAGACGTAAAGGTGCGTGCGAGTTCACGGCACTCTTCCGCATTTCGGGCAGCTTCGGACACAGATGGGCATTCGGATGCGTCAGGGACGGTATGGAAGGAGGAGTATCGATGGTGTAGGATGGTTCGCGTCCATAAAGAAGAAAAGAAAGGTGAAAATCCAGTGGTAGACTGTGCCGCGGTGTTATATGCGAACGTAATGAATGGAAGAATGCGATCCCAGTTAGTATGATCGGATGTCACATACATGGCGAGCATATCGCCAAGTGTGCGGTTAAATCTCTCCGTGAGCCGTTAGTCTGCGGGTGGTATGCCGTGGTCTTGCGATGAACAACATGGCATTCAGAAAGCAGAGACGTGACGACTTCTGATAGGAAGGCTCGACCTCGATCGCTTAGGTAGTTCTCGAGGTGCAACCATGTCGTAATATGAAGCGATGAAGGATGAAGGATGCTACCGTCCCGCGCAGTGGCACTTGGAAGGGGCGGCGGTCTCAGCGTAGCGTGTTAAATGGTCCACAGCGACTATAATCCACCGATTTTCATCTGATGTTGTCGGTAGAAGGGCCATAGAGATCAATTCTGATCCGATCGAAAGGTTTGGCAGGGCACGGAAGGCGGTTGAAGCGCACCGGACGAGTGGAAAGGCGGTGATTTGCGACGTTGACAGTCAGGACAAGCCCCATAACGAATTTTCGAACGAAATTATACATTCCGCGCCAGTAGAAGCGATGGCGAATGCGTTCGTAAGTTTTGAAAACTCCGGCATGACCACATTGGGGATCGTCCGTGAAAGGAGGCGCAGATTTGTGATCGCAAGCTGCGCGGGACAACCAAGAGCCACTTAGCGGACCTTCGGGGGCGTAGTTGCGTCGGTGTAGTAGCCGATCACGAATGGCGAAATGAGCAGCTTGACGTCGGAGAGATCGTGGTACCCGCAGTGGTTGACGATCCAGAAAGACAGTTAAAAGAGAAGCGATCCACGGTTCTTGTGTTGTTCACTGGTAAAGGAGTCGAGGTCGAGAGATGCGATGGAGATACCAGTGGTTCCGCAGGCCGAGTCGGGAGGTAAAGGCGAACGCGACAGGGCGTCGGCGTCAGAATGCTTGCGTCCGCTGCGATAGATGACACGAATGTCGTACTCCTGGATTTGCAGTGCCACCGAGCTAGGCGGCCAGAAGGGTCTTTCAATGTGGCAGCCAACAAAGTGCATGGTGGTCCGTTACCAGGTCGAATGGGCGACCGTACAAATAAGGGCGGAACTTGCGAAGCGCCCACACTAGCGCCAAGCACTCTTTTTCAGTGACGCTGTAATTGGCCTCAGCTTTAGTAAGTGTGCGACTCGCATAAGCGACGACGTATTCGGAGTAGCCCGGCTTGCGTTGGGGCGAGAACGGTGCCTAGACCAACCCCACTAGCGTCTGTGTGAACTTCTGTTTCAGCTGTTGGGTCGAAATGCCGAAGAATTGGAGGAGATGTTAGCAGACTACGGAGCGTGGCAAACGCTACGTCGCACCAGGAGACCATGATGAAAGTCTGCATCACACGCGTAGGAGGTTGGTCAGTGGTGACATGATCGATGCAAAATTTCGCACGAAGCGCCGGAAGTACGAACATAGTCCGACAAAACTGCGTATTCTTTCAGTGTTGTAGGTTTCGGGAACTCAGGACTGCTCGCAGTTTTGCAGGGTCGGGTCGAACACCATGCTTGGAGACGATGTGCCCTAAGATGGACAGCTCTCGCGCGGCGAAGCGGGCACTTTTAAGGTTCAGTTTGGAGCCCAGCGTTGGTTAAACACGTCAGAACCCAGTTGGAGCCGAAGACAATGCGTAGGAAAATCGGGAGAGAAAACGACAA